>CM021105.1:342417946-342430746 GCA_007115665.2 Sequoiadendron giganteum | reverse complement strand
CATATTAAATCGAACCAAATAACACATTTCATAGCATAGGAGGTCATCTAGAACATGTAATTCAACTAGGACCCATGAAGATCAAATCAACTTGCCTACTAGGATCTATACCATCCAAAGAAGATGAAAAATTGAAAGATAGTAAAAATTATCTCAAAATATCAAGCTAAAAAAGGGGTCTCTATTTTGATCATAATATAAGGAAAAAATCCTCATATATCAAGAATAAAATAATCAATTAAGTGGCTTAAGAGCCTTGTATGTACAACAACATTTCCTTAAAGGATACAAATCCACATTTAGGAACCTATATTTCCTTTCTATATTTGTGTATAAGTTAAAAATGATAATATTGGTTTGGTTCTAATTTTAGCAGCCATGGAATAAGTTTGAATTAGTAAGAATAAGTTTTCTATCATAAAAAATAGGACCATATTGAAAATTAGCTTTGGGCATACTCAAAATGATAAAAATAAATAAATGATGAGTAATTAAAATCACTACAATGACCTTATAACTCACCAATCATAGCAACACTTTGATTTCCTTAAGAAGGACCATTAATATTACTTTTTCAGAAATCTAGTGGTTGAAGAGACCATTTACTTGTTTTAATATTCACCTTACTAGATATTTTAATCCTAGAGCTACAATGGATTGAGGAGAGAACTAAACTACACAAATCTAATTACCTCAAGAATTGAATATCTAAAGGAGATATTATTGCCTCCGAGGATGTTTATTAGCTAATGTTTCTTTGACTAAGCCCAAATTCCTTTTCCAAACACACCCAAAATAATCTAGGGTAACCTTGTAATGTCCAATGATTCTACTCTAAGGTTCCAAATCTTTTGAAAGATAAAGATAAGACTAATATTCCAAGCCACCAAGAGGACATCCCAAATAAGCACAATAATTAGGTAGATAAGTAGCATGGATAAGGGGCTAGCTAAAAATTAACCACCACCACCTCCAAAGGAAAATAGAATATGGGAATTCAAAGAAAATACGAGCCATAAATTCCTCACTAGTATTATTGGGAGAACATTTTGAATGACCTTTAAATACTCTAGATTTAATATGTTATCTTAGGTGAGATATTTATTGTGACAAAGCAACCTAATATAGAAATGGTAATTAGGCCAACAATATTTCTTCCAAAAAAATCCACCAAGGGAAATCCCTATACCCTTTCTTTCCTTGATTTAGTACCCAAGAGAAACTAAAAAACCCCTTTAGGATTGTAGCCCCAAGCAAGAACATCTACCTCCTCTAATGAACAAAAAGGTTAATCAACCAAAATAGAAGGGTAGCATAGGAATCTAGTTCTCCTCCTAAAGGCTAACTACTCAAATATTTCTAGTGATAGATTAGAGAATCCTATAAATGTTCCCCACCAATAAAAAAATCTTAAAATTAGGATCTTTAGACAAAATAGCTTCTAGAAAGAATTTGTTCAAAGGGAGGATATGAAGGTAGGAAGTTAGGTTTGGTCGATGGAGGTCCCAAGAGTTAATCCAATAAAGAGGTCTACAGTTGGGAATGATGATCAAGAAGATGCCCCTTTTAACAATTGAATCACTATTCTTTATGGTATTCTAAACCATGGAGCCTTTCCCAATCAAATACATTCTTGGAACATTACCAACATTAACACCAACCAAGATGGAGGCCTTGGAAATAAAAGTGATTTTTTTGATCATGGGTTGATTGGAAATGAACTAAGAAAACCTTAAAGAGTTGGCTATTCACTCAACCACTCAAATAAAAATATTCTCTTTGATTCAAAAATATAAAATTCTCTATTAACAACACTAACCACAAGAAGGCGAAAATTTAATTGACACCATTAGCCTATATTTTTAGAGGCCAATAATATAATAAAATGAAATTCATTGATTATGAAGTACATAGAAACCTGAAATCAAATTAATCAAAAAGTACAAAGAATACTTACAAACTATGTAGAACCTTCGAGTCATTAAACATTATTCAATTATGAAATACAATTTTTTATTTTAAAATTAAACATTCCCTGTATTACTTGAGTGAAAGTTTGATGACCACCTCCACTGCTAGGTGTTGATGTTGAAGGCCCAATATTAATCTATTCAACATCCAAAGTGAGATATAATAATACCATTCATATAATGTTCAATTATTCACATATAATGTTTATAATTCTTTACTAGTTACATACCTCTACACTAGACATTATTGTGAAATAGGGAGGTGGAGGACCACTGAAAGTAGGGTGAACACTACGACCTTAAAATTTCATTACAATCATTCAACTAATTTAGTTAATATTGCATTTCAAAATCAAATTTAATAAATTGAATTAAATGAACTTGTTGAAATTTACCTGATTATCAAAGTTAAAAGTATCACTCAAGAGAGCATCTATCATCGCCATCTGATATGTTGCAGTTGTAGCCTGGGCACATACATCCTGACTATCCTCAGGATCATAAAAATAGAGTGACCGTACCCACAAGATTGACATAAATGAGGTGGAACTTGATGCTTGGAAGACTCACTTGCCTCACCTTGTGCTAGAGGCCTAGTATGTTGTATAAGGATTTGAGTGAGCAAGCTAATCGATTATAAGGTATCCACCTCAACACTCTTCTTCACAATGAAAGGGATATTCATGTGATCATAGTTTGGTCTAGCAAGTGGTCTCGCTGGTTATAGTGGGTCAAGATGTGCCCCCACTATGTCTTGTGTGGATCCCCCACCTCTACCCTGGAACTCCTGCATGCCAAAATAGTTTGGGATTTTATTGAGAATAAACTCACAATAGAGTTTCCTAAAATATTGTTGTGGTACCTCATTGTTGTTGCATGGAGGATTGAAAAAACCATCCACCACCTATCCCAAAAGTTGTTCTTTATCCCTTAGTGGTGGCACCAATGGATATGAAACCTCTTGCATTCACCATGTAAGGTTTGATTCGTTCTTGGGTCGATGAATAGTGCACACAAGTCAAATTTCAATTTTTTTTGTCTTTTATTTATATGATAATTTGTTTGCATAAAATTGTTTTAGCTCTTGCCTCTTGTCAGATGAGCTATTTATTTTCTTGATAATTGATTCTATGTGAGATATTATGGATTTCAATGATTAAGAAAGAGTGGTCCTATGCGAGCTTGTTCTTGTAGGATCTCTCAACCTTGCAATTAACTCAATTTATTTTTTGTTATTTTCAATTTTCCCTAATATATTTTCTTGTGTTCCTGGAGCATGACGAGGAATTCTAGGAGGTGTTTGTTGAGGTTGTTCTTCAAGAGGGATTTCATCATGAGGTGAATTAGGATGTTTAAGATTTAGGGGTAAATTGTCAATTCTTGAAAATTAAATAAATTTTAATCAAAAAACATATTTAATACAAAATTGACACTAAAAACTAAAAAAATTCTTTGACCTCCTTGAAATTTGGCTAAAAATGAGGCCTCCTAGAACAAAAGCACGCTTTGGAGGGTTTATAGGCCATTAACAAATTGGTTTTTAGTAGAAATGAGGAAATGAAATGACTTTTTTTTCTTTTTATTGCTTGACTTAGCAATAATGTGACTGCATTATAATATGCTTGCATTATTGCTTGAGTGAGCAATAACGTGAGCATGTTCTAATGCACTTGTGTTATTGCTTAAGTGAGAAATAACATGAGTGCATTATAATGCACTCGTGTTATTTATTAAGTAAGCAATAACATGAGTGTATTATAATGCACTCGTGTTATTGCCTAGGAGTGACTGACCTTGAGGCTCAGTCAATCCAAGCCATAATGTGATTACGTTATAATGCAATCACATTATGGATTTGATAGGTCCAAAAAGTGGGGTTCCACTTTTTGGTTCCCCATATTTGTGCACTCGCCCCTAAATATCACATTTAAATTCAATTTAACATTTTTTTTTAGATTGCAGGAATCGGTCCAGTATTCGTCCCCCTATAAACTATAGTGTGCTTGGTAAAAAAAAATCATGTGACTGGTGATGGTGGCACAACACGCCCTTCGGTACCACGAGGACAGTGGGGAGACTAAATATTGTGACCTCTTTCCTGCAATATGATGCTTTATCCAATTGAGCTAGGCCCACCACCCCTAAGTTAACATTTATTATTTACTTATTGCTTTATTTATTTAATTGGCGTAGACATTTTTGTAAGGAATGTATTTTATCTTATAATGTTGAATAAAGATTATTTCAATCTCTCTTTTATGGGATTTTTTTTGTTCACACATTGGGAAGGGAACTATTACATGCTATCCAACGAGATTTTTTTTCAAAAATCTTTATTTATTTGAATATTTTTGAAAGAAACTTTAAATTTATCCAATGTTTGTTTACCCATGCCAATTCTCATTTAGTTTTGGGCTCATTTTAAAAGAATTTCATATTATGATTACATATAGACATGTGGCACACATTTGTGCTAAGTTTGACTCCTTCCTCAATCTCTATACATCTTCACTCACTCTCACATAGATTTCTATACATACATCCTTGTACCAACCTTATCTAAACTCATTGCCACATATTCACATCATTCATTAGCCATGATTTCCATACATTCATTCCTAATCCTAAGTTTTGATAATCCCTATCTTGGGTCGTTTCCATGGCATGTGGGAGTGATCCTACATAATTTAGATCTAACCCAAAATTTAAATTTTAAAAGAAATAATTACTTACTCCAACCCTTTTGTAATAGTTGTTGGAAGCTACATTGACAAAAAAATTGTATTTAAACACACTGATTTGAGAATTTTAAACATATCCAACCATCATTTGAATTATGGAGCATTATAAATCACTTTAAGAAATATTTAGAATTGGAGCACTAAAAGGAATGGAATTTTTTTATTATCAAAATTGACATATAGCTCAGTTGCATGCTTCCCTACTATCTTTCAGTCTATGTTGTGATTGTAAATCTAGTCCAATCAAGGATATTAACCTAATAAAACTTGGAATTTGTGAAATAATTACCTCCCTAAGGTATATGTATATACCACTAGTCCTCAACTAGCGGTAAAAAGTGTGGATTATAATGAATTAGACAATAGAAGTCTACACTGTCCCAAATCAAGATTGTGCATTGGGAATCAAATTTACAAAGTTTAGAATTAATCCATGCGATGATATAAACTTGAATCTACTTACAAACCTACAAAGTATTCCAAGTAGAAAACAAAGTGATGATATATATTTTCTATACCTAGGCAAGTGGAATGTGTGTTATATATGGCTTTTATCTTCATTATTGTCCAATGGATTAAGTACCTAATCGTGTTTAAATTCCTACAATTAACTCTAATTTATATTATTTATTATTTATATCTATCATTTACTTTATCTAGGATAAGTGAGGCTAATTTTCTTGGAATTTATTTAATTACCTTGGACTAACTTAGGGAAAGTATATTTTATTTCATATTTTTAGTGGACCTATATAATCATACACCCATTAGGGTTTAACCTTATGGTTTGAAGCTTCATTATTTTTAGGGTTTAGAATCTAAAATTTTTATTACGTTATCATTTTTGAGATCTTAGTAGGGTTCACGATCCTATTATATTTTATTGTTATAACTCTCCTTCTAGGTTTTGTGTCATTTTGACCTTCATTATTGCCTACCATACCTACCCTTTTATACTTTATTGGGGCTTCTTTTTACATATGATACATCACTACTATTTTTCTTAAATCTAAAAGTTTTATATTGTGCTTAATTTTCCTATATTTCATGTCATACTGCATTCTTTATGCCACAAAATACTTGTGATATTAATCTTCCTGTGAGAAGGAGTGCTCACTTAAACTCTACTATTGCCTGTGTTGGTGTTTTTTCCAGTACACCTTAAGGAGACCCTAGAAGGTAGCCAACCTTCATCATTAAAAATCCTATAGATGAAAGGCCAACTCGACAGGTAAATGGTTTTGAACCTCTAACCCCTGCACTTTAGGCTCTGTGGGACCATGGAGGGTATTTCCCACTCGAGTTCACAAGAATTTTATTATAATGGTGAACGATTCTACATAGATAGGTTCCCTTCTTATGCAAATAAATACCATTTAGTAAAGGTATGGCTGACATTCATTTGCTAGGAACAAAGTATTATCTCAGGCTTACACCTCGAAATTGATAAAATTTGATTTAATGTTGCCATCATTATAAATCCATGACTAGATACTCTGGGTGCTTCATCAGATTACAGGAATTTACAGAGAACAGACCAGTGCCTCATCAATTGGGAACGAAGTCAAGCACATGACAATTAGTAATGCATAAATCATCTAACCATGAAATTAATGGCTTATTTTCATGATGCCTTACACTATGAAAACTCATAGTTCCTAAAACACAACTTCTTATTAGAATCTTGAGCAATTGCTTTCAAAACTACAATTCCCTTCAAGTATTTTAATTAGCCCCTTAGGTCAAAACAAGAACAAAATCATACATTCAAGTAACCATTGCAAGACAGATGAAAAGACACTTGGTTTTCCATTTATAATATTGCAATAATTGCTTACAAGAGAGCATATGTTCCAGTTTTATAGATTTTTTCAATATCAACACTTCATGCAAAACTATTTTTAGAATATCAGATACAAAATTGAGACCCAAGACAATACCCTAGCACGTCCTATGTACATTTTGTATTTCTTTAATGTTCTGCATTTTACCTAAGCCATTTTGAACCTAAAATCGATGACCCCCTGTAATGAGCCTTGAAATCCCTTATATAGGCCAAGAGAGCGACAAGCAAAGGGCTCATTACAGTTACATTTTGATAATTTTGAAGTCATTTCATCTCATGGGGTTTTTTTCCTAAACCGTTATATTTTCATTTACACATCACAAGAAAGCAAAAGGCAAAAGGCAAAAAAGAGGCTCCAAACCATTAGTCGAAGGTGCCATGCAAGCCTTCCAAAAGGCATCACCATCGTGATCCGCACATGACCAAAAAATGGGAGAAGTCACCATCAACACCAGCAGCCAAAAACCTTTGAACCAGCCACGTCAGAAACACACATCACCACACCAGGGACCAAGCATCACCAGGAAAGACACACGGGTGTCATCCAGCCTTGTCAGCCGCTAAATGAACATCCTCATCTAGCCTCTTCACAGAGAGTGGAGTTGCAACCACCACCTCATCGTCTGAGTCATTATACAACACCAGAGAAATAGGGAAATGGCCAACACCAAGGCCAACTCCTTCAGCCTCTTCCAAAGAGCTATCACTTATTATGACCAGGGAGCTGAGTTTCTTCGAACAAACCCTAGGGTCTGCATCCACTCTCATTAATTCTTTCAAAAAAACCTTAGAACCTTCCCCTTTAAACTTGACCAATTCTTCTGAACATGTCCTTGCTCAGAGACTATAGGCACTTCTGATAGCAGTTCTCCTAGTCCTCTTGCGAGCACTCCTCTTAGCCTTCAGGATATTTTGCACTTCTTCCATCGTAGGTTTCACTTCAGGTTCATAAACCAATGACTCCTGCAAGTTTAGACATCGCAACCTACACACTGGTGTAGAAGAATAAATCGGTAAACTCATCTTGCATGCAACATGAACCCAATGCCAAATATGTGAGAAAAATACCAACTACAACCTCCATAAAACTCCTATGTGCAGACAATGTGAGTTGCACTAGCACCAGATACAAAAAAGGTCAACAAAATGCAACAGGAACAACATATGCATCACTATGCCAATACACCACCTTGGCAAGAATTTACTAGGCAACAAAATTTACTATCCCCAGCACCCGTGAGAATTAGCCAAAGGCACTGATAGAAGTAGACGAGTAAACAATCTATAGGACAACCTTCATTAAATAGATGAATTCAAGGCATGTTGCAATTAATGGCCATCCTAGTTCGCTTGTGTGACTGAAAAAACCAATCACTTGCATTTTGCATCTCAACCATCGATTGTCATGAATTAAATCTTGATCAATGAGGATCATTAAGGATCACCACTTGCTTTATTATTTGTACTTAGAAATAATGAAGAGGTGCTTTAAAACTGCCATGTATTTGACAACATCCTAACTCCATCATTTTTGACATGCATGTCGTTGATCTAGACAATCATGGGTAAATCTGAGCCACAAACCGAAATACATCGCTCATCGCTAGTTCTTCCTTCCCACAAGAGTCTCATCAGGCGATAGCACTAAGGCCAACGATGAGATGTCAATCGTCGATCCAGTCATAGAAGGATCTTAACCGTAAACAACTACTTGCATCATTCATCACGCGTCGACATCTACTTGTGACAGACCAAGCTCATGTAATGGGGAGGAACTCAACCCATCGGCAGTCGCGGGTTCCACCTTAAACTGTAAAGGATAACAAGCGATAGTTGGGGAGTCAGTGATGCGTTTCCACATAAATCCTCCTCGGGCGCCACACACATTATTCATCATGCATCACACATTGTCCCTCCATAGACTGATGCCAACTAGTGAAGTGTTACACCTCAACAATGGAGCACGACTAAGACATCGACGGTCGCGAGTTCCACTTTAAACTGCATATGACAACTAGCGATAGTTAGAGAGGTAGCGATGGGTCAAAAGTTTGACCACATCACTCATCAAGTGTTACCTTACCAAGGGGACAAATGAACATGTGAGGGAATATAGGCGGCTGATTAGAAGGAAAATAAAGGGCATCGCTCATCATGGGTTACACAAGGAAATTTGAAAGCCAACAAGTGATGGGCGATGCATAACCCAAAAACCGACTCAAAAACTTAAGAAGCATGTGCACCAAAGGTTATTTTAAGAGGGAACACCTAGTCATGATGGGAAGGAGATGAAAGGGGCCAGTAAACCATGAGACTTAAGGCCATGAAGGATTAAGAGAAGACCAAGAAATGGGTAGAATCGGTCAACTCAAAAATAGAAGCCCATAGACCAAACAAGGGTGCGAACATGAATGACTTGTAAAACCTCAACCCTAGGGCAATGACTATCAAGGTTTAGTCACAAAAATTCAGTGGAACCAGGAAAACTTCAGGCGTTCCACCAACCTACTCTAATAAAATTGAAAAACATTCCTAAAATAATGTTGAGAATAATGGAATGATTATGATCATGATGTCCATTTGAGCAACAAAAAATTTTGAATGAAATTTTTAGTTTAGCTCATGTAGAGAATCATACACAACTAACATACATGATTTTCAATATATTTATCAAAAAAACTAAGAGCTAGAGGTCTTACAAGCTATAGGTTCCAAAATTGATTCATCTACCTTTTTGCTTAGTGCATCTACTTCCTCCCACTGTTATCCCATCTTCTACATTTAATCCTTTGACTAATATTGTCCAACTCTATAGTGTTACTACTAACTCCATTAGAGTCCCTTCACATAGTGTTATCCTTTCTCCACCTTTCCTCCTCCATAACCTTCTTCATGTTCACACCCATTTGATCATACCCACACCCCATATAGTGTTTTATGCCTCTATTGCTCACTCATCCAATACTACCCAACCTACCATATCTAATACCTATGATATTCTAAATTGAATAAAAAATGGGAATGAGTCAAACTTAAAATGACACATGCATTACACCCTTGCTAATGGCATTCACTAAATTAATCATGCTCTTATAAAAAAAAAAAATTCAAGCATTAGATAATTTCATGGATTATTCTCTTTGCATGGAAAAAGAATATCATGAACAACAATGATATGATTATATGAATAAAGGATCACATTAATTCATTCACTTACCTCACTAAGGAGTAATGAGTGGTACACTATGGTGTTCATTTGAATTCAAAATGGTTGGGAATATGAGTGCTCTCTTACAAATTTTAAAGTGTTTTCTTTTTCAGACTACAGAAATTGGGTAGCCACCTATAAATTGCAATGCACTTCGTAAAAAAATTTCACATGACTAGTGATGCTGGCACAACACTCCCTCTAGTACTACGGGGACACAGAAGACTAGACCTTGTGACCTTTTTCTTTCAACATGATGCTTTAGCGAATCAAGCTAGGCCCCCCAACCCAACAAATGTTTAAAGTGTTATCATTATGATTATAATATCAATAAATTCAATGTGTTCCTCTAATATAGCAAGTTCTCTTATATGGGACTCTTTTCTTATCCACCTTATCTTGTTAGCTTCTTAGATCTACTTAAGAATATCTATTTATTCTTGGACTTTCTCTTGGTGAAATATTTCTTGTGTGGGTTTATTTTCTCAAAATTTTCGTAAGACTACCTCAATTTAATTCTCCCTCATTCTAGGGCACATTGAGAGTGAGAAGCTTGATTGACGAAAGAAATAAATGCAAGAGAAAATTTAATGCATTCTTTTTATTTTCTTTGTTCATCATTTTATTTTGAATGTTTAATTTTTCTCGTCCTTACTTTTGTTAAATATTAGGTTGTTTAATTTCTTGTATTGTGATCAAGGACTTTGCTTACTTTTTGTGTTTTTGAATATTGATGAATATTCTAAATAAATTTAAAATTAATATATTCTCCTTTTTTGTATTTTCTTGAAGTGAAATGTGATCTAATTAAATACTTAAAATTAATTAATCTATGTGATTTTAATACAGTTTAAATTATGTCTTTGGGTTTTCAATTTTAATTTAAATATGAATTGAGAATGAATATTTCTTTTAGATATGTAGAGAAGTTCTAAAAAATGAAAATGAAGAAGTTCCTAATATGTTATAATGTTATAGTCCTTAGGTAGCTTTTAATGATATAATCACTAATTTATGCTATTATATAAATGAAACTTCCAATAAAAACAATCTAGACATGCTTAAAGCTTCAAAAAATTCTTTGAAATAACTTGAATGGAGTCATTAGAGGGTCTAGCTAGAATTTGGTATCTTCTCCTCTTATAGATTTACGATGCTCATTCTGATGGAAAAGGAAGATCTAAGACTAGAGATTTCTTGGTAGGAAAGAAAGCTTAAAAAGCTTCTCAGTGTTACACAAGAAGGCTAGAGCTTGGTTATGAGGCATTTAGGAATTAACTTTGCAAAGAGACTTGCAAATTGATAAAGTTGATCATATTCTTAAAGGAAATTATGCAAAGCTTCTAGCAAAGTGATGTAAATGAAACCTAATTCCTTCAATTTTATTCATGCTTATTTTTCTCTAAATTGGTTCTTGTTCTTAAAAAAATAATGGTTCTTCAATAATGGCTCCTAGATAAATGAGAGATGGGTAGTTTATATGTATATAAACTCACAATCGAAGGGGAGATGATAATTGGTTAAGAGGAGAGGATCAATAGCACAAGGTATACATGTTACCATTAAGACTCAACATGACTGTCAATCAAAGGAAAAATTGGAAGAAAAAGCTATTGTAACTCAAAGATTTGCATGCAACCAAAGATGATAGGGTCATCCCTTTAGAAATTTGGGCCACTTATTTCACTGAGTTAGGTCACCCCAGTAACCCTAAAACTTAACATGGGTTTCCCAAGCAACCCTAAGGTTTCTTTGGCATTGCTATAGTTGAAGGAATATAATGCTAGTTTCAAAAGGAATAAAGGATGCATAAGTTTAGGATGTAGATATAAATGGTGGTAAACATATAAGAGAAGGTTCTAAAAATAATAGGAATCTCATTAGGATGGAGGAATTTGTGAGGATAAGTAAGCATGCCATGTGGTTCATGAGCTAGATCACTAAATCATCTTCAAACCTACTATATCAACCCATACAAATTTGGGTTCTTACATATTACCCCCTTGGTTTTGTAGTCTACATGGAAGGTAGGTATCATTCTTGAAATATGTGTTTTAGAACCAAAATTTGGCTAAACTTACATGTTTATTATTTTACTATATCTATATCCAGGAAATGAAATGCATAAAAATATAAAATACAATCATCATGAAAAATGACAATGAAAAATAACAAGAATACTTACTATTGATATAGGTTTAAGGAATATTATCTTTGTAGTATGTCCTAATTTTCATGAATAATATATTTAAAATGAGGGAAACAATGTTATATATGTAATCATAGATTCATTTTTAACTTCATTTATGCTAGGGAGAGAGAGAAGATAGGAGTTATTGAGAAATGTCAACAAATACACGAGCTTGTAGTTGATGAAGATATATCAATGAGGAGATTGAAACAATGGTATCTATTTGTAGACATCTAAATTTGACCACTTCCACATGACCAAAATCGTCTACTCTATTCATCTATTTCATTAATAATGATTAAATAATTTATTTAATCATTATTTTATTTTTTGCCTAAGGTTCCTAAAGTATGTAATTGAATAATTAAATACTTTACCTTACACCTTTTCTTCTCTAAATTAAATAAATAAGACAATTTATTTAATTTAGTCACTTAACCTTTTTGATTAAAAATCAAATTTTAATTCCTCATTTTCTCTCTCCTTGTCACATTCTCCATAATCCTCTTTTAATCTAGATTAAATTAATTAATCCATGATTAGGATGTGCACCACTTAATCAAGATTAGTGTCACATCCTCCATAATCTCCCTTTTGCTTCTAATCTTTCATTAATTATCCTAATCTTGTGTTTGCACAACCTTAATCAAGGTCATTAGCCTAATCAATACCTTGGTCAACTCTCCCCATCCCCCAAGGAATTTTTAATTCCTTTTTATTCATCCAAGGCTCCTCTCTTCCCCATGTGAATTTTTAATTCAGTTTTATTCCTTTAGGAATCTTCTCTTCCCCATGCAAAATTCTAGAACCTTTGACTTATCACATCACATGTGCCAAAGTCTTC
>CM021105.1:342389891-342417846 GCA_007115665.2 Sequoiadendron giganteum | reverse complement strand
ATACCCTTTGATGATGATAATTTAGAGGAGCTTAAGTATTATGCACGTCTTGAGTGTTCAGATGACACATAGACTTATTCTCTTACTTCTCATCCTCAAATTGATATTACATCAAAATCACCTATTGTGGCTTCAAATTCCAGACATGCTTCTTCGAAAGCTTCCAGTGGTTCATTGCAATAGGATCATTTATGCCTTTTGGATTTAGTTCATTGGGACCAATTTCTACTAGACACCTCTTGTTTATTTGTAGAGTCCTTCATTTTGGATCTAAATGACACTATTGAGGACATACATCTTCTCTTTGAGGACCACTCTTTTGTCCTTGCATCTATTATTGCTACTTCATAGTTTAGTGTTGCTTCTTCAAAGATTCCAATGACTTCTTGTAGTAGGGCATCCATAGTCTTCCAGATTTAATTTTGTGGGATGATCTCTTGACAGGGGTTTCAAACTTTTTTATTGAGACACATACTTCATATTTGGAGGACACTTTTTAGGGCTTATCTCTCCTCTTTGATGACATTCATAGTACAACTATTGTCAAACCATCATGGTCTCTGGATTTTGCTCTAAATTAATATCTAGGAGATTCTAATTTGTCATCTTCACAAAATGTTGCGTAGAATGTCTGATTTGATTATGGCAGCTTTGAACATCGACATGGGGATACTTGAGCTAACTTCAGAGACTTCATATATTCTACACTTTCTTCCTACATATTCCTTTTAGGACTTGGGAGATAGGTTGCATACACCATTGGTTATGTTTATTACTAATGGGAGGAATGTTGTTTGACGATTGTAGACTGTCTTCTCCATCCAATTTTGAGCATGTACCATTGGATCTTTTTTAGAGGGGCTACTTAGTCCTTCTCATCTTCTCTCTCTATTCCGGGGGGTGTTCTCTCTCTATTTGTGGGGCGACTTCTTCTACCTTAGGGGGGAGTTTGATATGTACATAGGTACCTAACATGGCCTCATTTTTCAAAACCCATCATCTTTTGCATCCTCCTAATTAAGTTGTGCTTAAGGGGGGTGTTAGTGTAGGTATTTTTATAAGTTAATAGCTATGTGTAGGGAAACACCCATATAATGAACAAATTAAAAATAGAGACCACTTTAGACCCATGAATGGGGAGCACAAATAATGACAAAGAAGCCAATGACACCTATAACAAGCCTAAAAAAACTAAAAAGGGCTCAAGGCACAAAGAGCACAAGAGACAAAATTGCAACATAACACAATATTGACAAGATCAACCACCCAAAAACACAAATCATGTGGCCCTTTTAGCCTCCCCCTTCCTCATACTCTTGGTAAGGAGGGCATCCATTTTCCATTGTGTTCCATCAACAACAACATCTCTACATTCAATATAGATCTTCTCAGCTTCAGATTTGCGTCCTTTTTTCTTGACAAGGAAGTTTGGTTTGGATATAGAACTTACTGTTTGGGAGATGGTGCATTTTTTTTACAGGAACAACCAATTCATCAAGATCCAAAAAATTAGACAACTCCTCATCTAGATCATCCTGAAGGGATACGCTCCCTTAGAGTCAAAACCATTACAAAGGGGGTCGCCAATGGGTTGAGCGGGCGGTGCCTCACAAGGACCATCAGTGGCCATGGAGGAGGGTAGCACCAAGCCATATGGATCCACAACTAGGGCCATTGGAGCAGGCACATGAACCCCTTGAGCATTAAAAACCATAGTCGAGGCCAAAGGAGTGGGCTTATAATCCATAGAAGCGTCCAAAAACTTTCCATGATTGTGCCATAAGAAATTAGCATCATGCATGCCATGATTCTTGACCCATTTTTTGAAGTTGAAACATCTTGTAGAAACAACCCTGGGAGATGAGCAACCAATAATCTTGTGACCAATCTTGTTGTAGCGAAAGCACTTGAAGGGGAGGCCTTCATAGTTAAGGTATTGGGTCCATGTGTAGAGAGAATAATGGATCAAAACATAATGATCCACCAGCTTGGAGATGTTGATGATGACACATACCCTGGTGTATTTGCAATGGGGTACAACAGAGCTAGGATCCAAATTCACAAAGGATCCAATATGCTCAATCATGCTCTTAATAAGCTCGGGAACACACATAATCAGTGGGAGGTTATACAGTCTGATCCAAATGGGAACAAAGGTGATATTGACAACAATCGAGTCACATAAACGAGACCAAGATGAGATGAAGAGACCCATCTAGCCATAAAACCAAGGGCCATACTGCATCACAAAATTGGTCCTTTACTAAAGCGAAATGGAGCAAGAAATAACCAAAATCAAGAATTTTGATGTTTGGGGTGGGAAGATTGCTCCACGAAATATTCATCCATTCGAAAAATTTATCGATTGGAGGGAATTTGCATAGGTTGTACACAATGAGGGATCTATTGCCAATCTCCTGTGAAACTTCATCAATACTGATATCAGAAATATGAAAATCAGTGGGATCTTTTTCCAATCGAACAATAACATCCCCCAAAGAATAGGTTTGCAAGCACATCGAAGCATCCAAAAGATCAGATGAGTCCGACAAGGGTGGATTAGGCGGCGGTTTGGGATTCTCCACAACAACCTGATTTTTGCAGAAATTAGAGCATACATGGTAAGGGTTTTTCTGATTCCTACAACCCTCAATGTAGAAAGGAGACGAGGATGAGGGTTCTTCAGCCCAAGGAGAAGCAAGTGGAATAGCTAAGCAAATTCCCTTCACCCCCTTGGCTGGTCTATTCTTATACTTTATGTTCTGGTTGCCCTTGGCACCATCTACAACCACCTGCTCTCGCGAACACTCCAAACCAAGGGTGCCATGTGCTCCCTTGATCGCCTTCCATCTGCAATGACTCCCACACAGGCAATTTCTCCTTCACTCCGGCGCACATTCACTCCACTCATTTCACACTATATGTTAGTGTAGGTTTTTTATTTCCTATTGGGATAATACTTAATATTCCTTAGTGGGATAATATTTAATATTCCTAGTGGGATATTTAATTCCCTTAGTTATAGGTTTTTCCTACACATTTATTAAGGTTGCCTAAGATAATAAAGCGAATTAATTGTTTAATAACTAGGAGATAAAGTGATGAGTTGTCCTCCACCTTTTTAGGGTGGATTATTTAATTTTTCATTACTCTATTTAATTTTGGTGGTTTTTATGGTCAATTCTCATTCGTTGATTTGCCACCTCCATCTTATCCTAAGTTCTGTATAAACCCACTACCAAGCTTGTATTTTGCATCAAATCTTGGAAGCTCTTAATGCATTATGTCATATTGACATTGCATACTCTCTCGGAGTTTTGGTTTTCATTTTTCATGCTTTTACATTTTATGTAGCTTTGATTTTCTCTTAAAAATTTCCTTGGATTATTCAATCTATTTCAAATTTCTAACAGTTTAAGGTATAGGGTTGAGGGTACTGGGTTAAGTGTATTGCTATATAAATATTCTTAATGGTCTATTTTCCTCAAGCACCTCTATGATAGCACTTTTCCTTAATTTAATATTCTCCCTAATAAAATTTTGGACTTTATCCACAACCACACATGACATTTCCCTAATCACCAAAGTTATTTCTTCAAGTATTCTCTAATTTTTAGATACTAAGAATAATTCTTTCCTATTCTCCATAGTTACATTTTCTCCCAATCACTAGGTTTTTCTCTTAAGTACTCTTTTTACCTTCCTAGTACTTTTGTAATAAGAAACCTTTGAAGAAATTTCTTCTATAGTTGAATTTAAACTTTACTTGACTATTCAATTGTACCTTAAGCTCCTAGATTCAATGTTTCCTCTATGGAAATCCATAAGCTTGACTATGCATTGCTATTAGAAGTCTTCTTATTAATTACTAAAAGGGAATCCAAGTGTGGATAAATTTTTCTAATAATAGTTTTTATAGTAACTGAAGTCATAAACATAAAAATATCAAGACAAACTCTTATTGTGGTGAAGATTGGGGATAATAAATCAACAATTAAACTTGAAACTCCAGATATATTGGAAACTAAGACTGTAATTTCACTTGATGCACCAATGAAATAATTGAGACTAGTAGAAATAAATATCATACCCTAATTTTGATCAAATTTAAACAAAAGGTTAACTCTCATAATTGTATTAGGGGGTCTAAATCCTTAAAAAATATTGGCCTACTAACCTAATTTATAACCCTAGAAATATGAAGAAAATATAAAATACTTTTGAGTTCACTAACTAAGATAAAAGAAACATTATTACTCAAAGAAATAGAGGAAGTAATAAAACTCACAAAATATTTGATACAACCTATACAAGAAATCTTGGAACGCCTTCCTAAGAGCTTTGACACTTGATATATGAGCATCTACTTGTGAAAATTCTAGAGTAACAAAGTTGGATCCCTTAGAGGTGAAGTAGCTCTTGAAGAAACCTCACCAACTTTAATTCTCCTTAATTTGGGAAAATCTCAAAATAATCATTCTCTTCAAAATGTGGCCTCTCATCAAATTTTGGGGTAAGTGCAACCTTATACACCAACCACTCCTTTGTAGATATTTGGGTATCTTTTGGAGGAACCTTATAATCTAATTAATTAAGAAACCAATGTGATTGATAGATCCCAAGTCCTTATCCATAATCAACAATTCATCAGTCTCAAGCTTACTCATAATATTTTTATCATACAATCCATATATATTATACTTATCATCAACTTAGGTTGTTCATCCTATTTATACTAGAGATTCTTGACCCTTTTCTACTAGAGTAATTATCTAAATATTCCCTCTATATAATAACAACTTTGGGGTTCTATATCAAATCTAAAAGAGTTAATTATGTCTCCAATTCTTAGAATTGACATGAGGTTATAGGTTTCCCCCATAAGTTCGACAAAAAAACACGTTTTCATGGTGTTGGCAAAAGCACAAGCATTTTTACATATTCCACCACCTTTGCACCACCTTTTTTTGTTTGACAATGTAGAAAGGAGGAAATACCAAAGTTTTTAGGTGAAATTTGATTATATGAACTAATATTTTCATGTTTGAAGTGTTGGAATGTTAATATGATTTTTTTATTTTAATTTCATATTATAGATCAATTCTTTTCATAGTTTTTACTATTTCTATTAGATTTCTATAGAATTGAACATTGAAAATAAAGAAACTTGGTGAAAAGCTCTAATTTTTTAAGATTTTAATGCAAGAAGAAAAACAAACTAGACATAATTGGGTAGTTTCTCAAATAAAATCTCATATTTTAAGGTATATTCTCTTTGTACATATGCTTTACATTTTCCTTCATTTCCCATGGGTCGATATTTTATCCATTATTCTCCTACTTCACATTTCACCTTTTCACTTATGAATATCACCTTTACCACTTTGATTTCTTATATTGCATTATCACTTCTTATCATACATTCTTAATATAATGTTTTGATTTTGTTATCATATACATGCTTATTAAATTTATCTTGCTATGATGTTATTCTTTTAACTTTGACTATTTTCCTTGATCATACAGTGGCATACATTTCCTTTAGAGCTTACACAATAAGCATGGCCTCTTAGATTTTCCTCTTAATCTTGTATTGTCTTATGATATTTTTTGAGTTATTACACTAGTGTTACTTAGATTTTGGGTCTCTCTCTTAAAATTGGCACCCCATGTTGAAATTTCGGTTAAGTCTTAAGTCGGGTGATGTTTTTTTAAGTGTCCCTAACTTGGGTGGTGTTTTCACTAGTTTGTCTAACTTCCCATTCTATTGCCTTTGCCTTTTACTTCCCCTTTTTCTTAAGCTGAGTGGTGTTTTAGGGTATTGTTATAAATTCTGGGATACTCTAAGTCATTCTTTTGAAAGATTAGCGGTTCGTACTTAAGATCATGAACTTGTTGAAAAGACCATTGACGATGAGTTTCAAAGTCTTTCAAGCTAGGAAAGAATTGAAGTAGTTTCTAAAACTCCAATGGTGATTTGATCAATTTTGCAAACTCCCCATATTACTGTCGAAGTACAGTTTCAAAGAATTAAAGAAGTTACAGTGCAATTTATTTTATTTAGGTGCATTCCAGAGAAACAACAAGCCATTTGTGCAAAAATGAATAAATATATGTCATTCAGATACAACAAATTAAACCAAAATCAAAGATATAATTGTTCATAGAAAGAGAGGCGACAAAAGATATACAAAATGATATATTTTATTATATATACTGGTGGAAATACAAAATTATCAATCGATTACAAAAAGGGGCTAGATAGTATCAAAAATATGATTTCTTCATGCACAAAGGGAAAACATCAGCACACATATCACCTCCACCACCATTTGAAGGCTCTTTATCTGGGTAGGTGATAACAGGCTCTCACGAGGCTACAAAAATTGGGCAAATAACCCCATGTTGTTCCCACCACTCTCTCACAAAGAAGGGTCACTGCTTCTTCAATGGCTTCATTTTGGGTTGCATTCGCAATACAAATAGCATCGCCCCCTAGTTTGCTTCATGGGTAGTTGTTGAGGCCTATAATGGCTACATTCACTCGGTGGAGAAACTTAGGTCAAACTAGTCACTTCGCTGCTCTCATTCCCCAGTCATGACACTCGGAGGTGCGGATTATAGTGTACACAAAATGCTCTAGGAGCGTTGCATTGTGCACATGTACCTGGTTCAGAAATACCTCTTCTAGTATACCACACAACACCTCCTCTTCAATTTCACTCTGGACAATGAAGACCTCTTTCAGGTAGTCAGATAAATACCTGAAGAGGGGACTGCATTAAATCTCTTCAATGAAAATGAAGTCATTCATGGACACTTCATTTCTTTGAGGACTCGCCATGTTTGGCACTTTAGGTTGGCGAAGTGAGGTGGTGCCTATTGAATTTAAAGAAGGTTGGCGAGACATTTTAGTTGAGGATGATCAAGGTGATAGGATGGCAATGTGGTTGGGATTAATTGTTGATATGACTGGAATTTAAGTTATATGCATAATTGATCACCTTGCTAGATAGCTTACACGTGTGTTTCCATTGCACCTTTAGGACAATTATTTAATGCTTAATTTGTGAAGCATGCAAATCGCTTAAGGATTGATGGCCATAGGGTAGGAGTTTAATCAAGAAATACTCAAAAATCATTGAAGTCTTATCATTAGCGATGTAATCATTTCCGCTATTTATTATTTCCCGGTCATCAGTTTTCAAGATGGACAGTTAGGCGGTAAGAAAGCGTTACTGCAATAGATTGATAATCATCAAAGAGAGGAATTTGACCCCTATATCTGGGTAAAGAACCATTCAACGAGGGTACACTTTGTAATCAAGGGAGGAACATTTAATTTTCTTTGAGTTTGATTTAATTTTGAATTGTAATAACTCATAATCTGTGAGTTGTGAATTGAATTTAATGTTCATCATACTGACTTGTGAGTCATGTGCATAAATAAGATATATTTTCTAAGTGAAATCTATTCAGCTGCATTTATTTCATCTATTGCAATCATGAAGTCTCTCTTTATATTTGCATTTGTATTCGTTGTTAGTCAATATAGTTTGTGAGCTAGTTGATTAATGATCTTTTAGAATTCATTTCACATTAGCAACATTATTATGGGCTAATGTCTATTGCCTTTATTGCTTTCCAGTTAAAAGTGCATTTATTACCCATTAAAATCATACGAGGGAGTTGTACCTCTCAATTCAGAGGAAAGCCACAAATGCAATTGTGGCCTTTCCAAAGCTATTAGTGGCTTGGCATCAATGCTTATCGGGTAAGAGAGTTATTTATTATGGGCATATTTATCAAGGGGTAATTCATTCACTAACAACTAGAAATATGGGCATAATTCATTTTACATTATATGCTTCACTTGCTATATCTCTACATTGAGGCAATCATGAATTCCATTATTATATTCAAATCTTTCCTTTCCATATCTTTACAATAGGGGTATTATTCCTTCCCCCAATTTCATGTGCACATCCACCAATTGCCTTATCATGATTTTAGAGCCACACCTATTTGAGTGATGGAAACTTATCCTTCCCACTCATCTCTTATGATATCATTGCATATATCCTTTTCACATTTGGGGGAAAGCATGCATTCCCTCTTCACTAGTATCTTGAAACCACATTCCTAAACCTACATCACCACTAGGGACCTATTGCCTCACCTCTACCAATGGATAATACATCTATATTATAGCCTCAGTACCTATGTAGGTGTTTTTGACCACACCAACATTTATATTTCCCATGCTAGGGTAAACCTTCTACCTTGAGATTCATGTTCAACCCGTATGTGGTTTCCATGTTTTATTGTGTTACACTTAATTATTACACTTAGATTTCATGTGTTACTAATTAAACTTGCACATGCACAATTTAGGATTGTGCTTGTTCCATTTACACATGCCCATGCACCCCTATTAAATAGTAAACATGAAATAACCCCCATCATAAATGCCCTAAAATGATACTATAAATGCATAAATGTTTCCCACACCTGAGGTTTACCTACCACCCATCACCCATTTTTACTATGTAAGCCCTATTTCTCCTAACAAAACCCCATCTAGGTTTCGTAAACATACTTTTTCTCTTGAATGGCCATCCATACCTTATATATTCATTAATTATCCTCTTAGTGGTTGGGGAATCCCTTGTACAAAACACATAGATTTCATGTGTTATTTTCCCCTTGTCTACAATTCCTTGCCTCTTATAGACACAACCAATTCTAATATGGTCTATGGTTCATGCTTTATAAGTTTAATCTTCCAAAGTTATCCTTGAAACTGCTCTTTACACAATGTTGGTCATGCTTGTCTTTAGTATCAAACCTAAAACTCCTTTAAAGGAATTTTTCATTTACTACTTTTAGGATTGTCATATATTGGATTGCCTCTTTTCATAGTGAACTTAGTGAAAAATCCTTTTGTGAATCCTTTATAACCTTTGTGGGAAGCTATTCCTATGGATGTGGTTGGCATTTTTGAGTTTAATGAACTTTTCATGGTACTTGAAAAGGTCTTTATACATGTTCCCTTGCATTTGGCTACCCTTTGTTTTTCATATTTCAACATAGAGCCTATCACTATTATCTTATTCTCTATGATCCTAGATGACTTAAATGACTTCATCCAACTTCTAAGCTTTGTCTTGTGATGTTCACTATCTTATAGACTACCCAAATTTTACAATGTATGCATCATGATTATAAAATAAAATTTGTGACAACCCAAACCTCCTACCATGGTCATGCCTTATGGTAGTGTATGACATTGTACATCTTAATTTTATGAATTCTTTCAGATTTTTGTATGAGATTGTACATCCTAGTTTTATAAGCACTTTCTGATTTGTGTAAGATATTTCTTTACTCTATAGTACCATGATGGAACTAATATTAATCACTTTTTCATGATACATTTAGAATTCTTCATCATACCGAGGAAATGATCAAAGTGTAATACCAAATGAGCATGAAGCTAAGAATACAAAGAAAAGAGAAGGCATGCGACAACTTCATGAAAGTAGGAAATTGAATGTCATAGAATAAGATATGTCAATTCAAAAGGAACATGAACCATCCACACTATGTAAGAGAGATACAAAATTGGTGGCACAAAGGCAATGAATGAAAAACCTATGTGCATTGAGAAATTTGAATCTTGTAGTCGGAGGCATGTCATATATCGTAAGTCAAGATGGAGGCACACTATCTACAACATCTCAAATTGAAAGTATATCATCACTCGCATTTGAAGATGAAGGTACACCATATTTCCCATATCATTTAAATATTGATGAAATTCCTAATGTTGAGTAAAATTTACCTTTCAGAACACCTCCTAGAGTTTTATGTAGAAAGCCTAAGTTTTTGATTGACATTGATGAGAATATTTTGTAGACGATGATTGATAAGATTCCAAATTGTACTTGTCAAATATATGCTAATAATATTTGGAGATTTTTTTTTGAAAAATTAAATGAAACTAGAATATGTCAACTATTTTTTGAAATGGTGAGAAATCTAAAATTTAGGTCCATTATAAAGATTCTTGGGCTAAGAACATTAGAATCTTCAAGTGATAAATCTATTGTTGAGAATATAATGAGTGTATATGAGAGTTTGGGTTCCACCTCATGTACCAAAGATAGTAATGTCAAATGACATGTCATTACATCCACAATAGTAAGCAATCAAACCAAGAAATATTGTCTCATTAGAAAGATAATTCAAGCATTTAGAATAAATAGAAAACTTTAATGAGAGCCATTGGAAGGTGCCAAAGAGTGGAAGACCCAAATAAAAAATGAATTATGGGCATTCTCCAATAGACTACCACAAAAATATAAACCAATCATTGAAGCCTTGATATCTCTAATTGAAGAATTTTGGAAGAATAACACAAGGGTATCTCCTAATCAAAGAGATGTTTTGATAAGGAGAATTGGTATTTGAAACCATGAGCCACATCCAAAGCATTTTTTAGATATGACTCAAACATAATTTTTTGCCAAATTTCTAGAGATGTATCCTCAAGTTAAAATTTATCAAAGGTTTTTTGAAATGCTAAAGATTTTTATGTCAAAATAAATCACACACACACACACACTACTTGTTGTTGTAGAGTACATATTGAGTTGTATAGCCATTATGATTTTTATTGACATATATGTTTATATTTTCATACTAACAATGTTTTGCAAGAGTGTAACATACATACCCCACCTACATCTTCAAGAGAATTCGTAGCAAGCATTTTATATGAAAGAGTGGATGGTTAATTATTCTATGAGAAATTATGCTTGGATGACACATGCGGTCATTGTGGTGGCTTGCAAAAATGTACAATTTATGAACATATGGAAAGTACACGTACAATTGGAAACAAACTAATAGAATTTGACAAATACAAGATAGTGGCTTACAATACAAAAGATGGTAAGGAAAAAAAAAGGTGTGATTTGGTCAATGAAAATATTCTAGAGTATCAATTTATGTTTATTTTTTGAGAGACTATAGTGTATGAGTATGCAAGATATCAATGGTTGAAATTGTAATTCAAGTTATGCAAGGACACATTTCTATTTGATACCATTGTTTTGGTTGTCAACTTCAAAGAGAACTGCACTCTATAGCCACAAAATGAGGTGCAATCATGGTATTACAACTCTACACAGGTTACTATATTTATGCATATAACATTTATTCATGCAAGTGACAGTATAGAGGATGAAAAAAAGATCTTAAGGGAGTATTATTTGTATATTAATGATGATCACACACATTCTACAGAGTTCAGGCAAGGTTGTTTTCAAATGTTCTACCATGATTTGGATAGAAGGGGCATATCATTCCATAAACATATCATATGGTAAAATAATTATGCATCACAATTCAACAACTCGTAGATGATCTATTGGTTGAGAAAGATGCATAAGATTACATGTGTTCAACATATATGGAATTTTTGTCATGTCAAGCATGGAAAGGGGGAACATGATGTATCAAAAAATCCTTAGCATGAGAAGAGTTAAAATACAAAGATAATTCAAAGTTGATAGATGCCAAATCTATCATTGAATAGTGTAATGCTACAATGAGTCCAAGTAATGAAGGTAATTCTATAGTTCATAGATATTTTTGGTCGGTAGATGATTGTTGTACATTGACAGGATCAAGTGAGCTACACTCTTTCAAAAGATCGAATGCAAGTTCATGGAGTATTCATATGTTGAAGATGGTATGCTTTTGTTCTTTGTGTACAAATCAATCTTGGAATGAGCGTGATTCAAAGGAGTGGGTTGATGAATGGTGCTTAATAAGTTTAAGACCACTTGAGATGTATCAACTCCCGGTGGCACTACAAATCACATAGATGGAATCATCAGTTGACTTTGATCACGTATCAGATCTAGTTCAACCAGGTAATATATCTACTTGTATAGTTTAAGAAATTCCTAATTTTATCTTACTTTGTAGTCTTTTTGTAATGTTGACTAAATTCATCTAATTGAATGCACATATCAATGCAGGGCATGTTTATGCAGTTATTACAAATGAAGACAATGAAGAGGAAACACATTATTACTTATTTTGTTGTGTTAAGGCCAAAAAGTCATTGGAGGCCCCTATTATGGATGGAGAAAACATCAAATATCCTATAGGGTCAATGGTTGTTACTAGAACATGGATTAGAAGGTACCCAATTAAGAATTTTGATGTCTAGTTGCTTGAGGAATTTGAAATGCATCAAAATATTATTCATTACTCAAACCTTGTTGTGGCATCCAATGCTCATTTGATCAAATATGGGGGTAGACAATTGAACAAGAACTTGTGTAAGGTTTGTGAGTCTGACCATGAGGAAATGCTTGACACAATAAATATTAGAGCAGACCCAAATGGTTCCTTGGATTCATTGTAAATGAAAAAAATGATTGAAGCCAAGTTGATTTGTAAATGTGTACATTGGATTTGTCAAATCATTTTATTGAACAGTTTATTTTAGTTATTAAAATATGTATCATAAAACATGGACCTCCTTGAGGGTATTGATGTTGATGTATTGCTTACTTGTATTACATGCAAGTACTTTTACTTCCCCTATCCACTCTCATGCACACACTCAATTCCTTAAATACAAACTCAACCTTATGCTCACTCACACAACTTCCATACTAAAATAACTATTCTTATGACTACTCATCCATTTATTTTCTCTTGTGAGCAAAGCCGAATGGTTTTCCTCACAACACTCCCACTATTCATCTCTCTCAATTTTACTACTCATAACCCTCTACAATTGTACTACTTATAACTCTCTTCTCCTTAAACCTCATCCAAATATCTACATCTAGTTTCTCACAATCCTCTATTGTCATAAATGCACACTCCACTAAATTCTACAACCTTATCTTATTAATCATTGATGCCTACATCTAGTTTCTCGCAATCCTTTATTGTCATAAATGCACACTCCACTAAAGTCTACAACCTTATCTTATCAATCCATTATCATTATTGTAGCATGTGTTCCATCCTCTTGATGATTAATCTAAATGTTCTATAGCCTCTTGACCATCCTTTCTACCAACCAATTCATATAGGAATTAACTATCAACCATATGTTTTATAGCCTCTTTACCATCCATTTTTTTCTTGAAACTTGATTCTCATCCTTTTTTAACCATCCTTCATTCATCCCCAATGGCTTCTTTACTATTTATGTGCTTCCTTTACTACCAAATCACCACTTTCAATTATTTTACCACCCAAACATGGTCATCCATTTGGACCTAAAAATCTCATAACTCAACACTCTTTGGACTTCTATTTTTACCCCTCTATCCATTTTTTTATAGTTTTGCATAGTTTTGAAACTCATTGTGATCCATGTGGGGTAATAAGACATGATATTTATTCAATGATTTGATTATATTTAGTATAGTTGTGCATCTTTTATTAACCTTGTAATGCTAAATTTAAATAATATTGTCGGATGTATACAATTTAATTAGAAGAGGGTCATTCCTTATTTAATTTGCATTCACATTGGTTTTTATATATTGTGCTTGATCTAATCATATCAGGAAAGTATGCTTGATGTGAATTGAGATTGTAACTAGTTTTTTAACTCGTTGTGATCCATGTGGGGTAATAAGACATGATATTTATTTAACCATTTTTCCCTATTTGAATCATTCATAATTCAAGATCCCTATCTATGAAAAACAATAAGTGAATATTTTCATGTATTATTTTAATTAGTTTGTATCATGCATTTATGTTTTCTGAGTTGTAAAAGCATTAATTCCTAAGGGAATAATAAAAGCAAACTTTAAATATCAAGGGTGTCATTTGGATTTAGTTTTGGTTTGGTAAACTTTAACATGATAGAAAATATCATTTTTACTTTATTTATGCAAAAATAGAAGGGTTTATGTGCATACATGAGTTGGGGGTATTTTTTATTTATTAAAAAGAATAAATGACTTGTTTTAGAAATTTATAAGGTTTTAAGGATAGTCATAGTTCATTAGGATAGCCATAGGTTCATTAGAGTAGTCATAAATTCATTGGGACTATCATAAATTCATTAAGGCAATCATAACCTGATATTGTGATGGTTATAGGTTCATTAAGACTGCCATAAATTCATTAGAATGGTCGAAGGTTCATTAAGATAGTCATAAATTTATTTAAAGGACTATCATAAATTTATTAGGAATGCCATAAATTTATTACTATAGTCATAACTTTGCATTTAGTGCATCTTGGGGCCAAATTGACAATTCCAACATGTTCGGATGGGCGGGCTTATGGTAGAAAAGGTCCTATTTCACATGCATCTCGCCCAAATGTTGCAGGCTACATTGTGTTAACACTTTCTTTTAAGAGCACTAAGTACCAAAAAGTGGCAAACTTTCGTGGAATATTTCTCAGAAACCGTGGTACCTACAAATTTTTTGTCTAGAGTTACAAAGTCATGTAGGTTCCCTCCACAATAATATTTCTCACTTTTTGAAATATCCAATATTCCACTTTACCATGGCAATAATTTTTTCAAATATTGCAAAAAATGTTAGATGTGTTAGTAAAAACTTGTCAAGAGCCATATTTTTTATTTTGTTCATTGTGTAGCCAAAATGATAGTTCCAACATGTTTGAGCGGGTGGGTTTATGCTAGGAAAGGTCATGGTTTACACCCCAACATGTTGGATCATTTCAAACTACATTGTGTTGGCACTTTCTCTTAAGAGCCCTAAGTACCAAAAAGTGGAAAACTTTGACAAGTTGTTTCTTAGAAATCATGGCACTTAGATTTTTTTTGTTTGAAATTATATTTGTCTGAAATTATAGGGTCACGTAGGTCCCTACATAATAACCTCTCTCAGTTTTTCATATCTCCAATCCACTTGACTATGGTGATATTTTTTCACATGCTACAAAAAGCGTCAAATGTGTTTAGTAAAAACTTTTCAAGAGCCATACTTTTTGTTATGTTCATCATGTGGCCAAATCGATAGTTCCAACATGTTCAGGTGGGTGGGATTATTCTAGGCAAGGTCCTATTTCACACCCCAGCATGTCAGATTGTTGTAGACTACATTGTGCCAACACTTTCTCTTAAGAGCCTAAAGTGCCAAAAAGTGGCAAACTTTGATGAGTTGTTTCTTGGAAACCATGGAACTTAAAAATGTCCATCTAAAGGTATAAGGTCATGTAGGGTCCCTCTATAGTAACCTCTCTTGTTTTTCATATCTCCAATCCATTTGGTTGTGGCGATAAGTTTTTGCACTTTGAAAAAAGAGTCAAATGCATTGAAGAGAAAGTTGCAAGGTAGCATAATTTTTGTTTTGTTCATCATGTGCTGAAACTGATAGTTCCTAACATGTCTGAGTGGTGGATTTATGCTAGAAAAGGTCCTTTTGTGTACCCCAGTATGTTGAATCGTTCCAAGCTACATTTTTTTGACACTTTCTCTTAAGAGCCCTAAATGCCAAAAAGTGGCAAAATTTGATGAGTTATTTCTTGAAAATTGTGACACAGATAAACATTTCATGTAAAGGTATAGGGTCATATAAGGTACCTCTACAACAACCTCTTTTATTTTTTCATATCTCCAATCCATTTGGTCGTGGAAACAAGTTTTTGCAAATTAAAAAAAATGTCAAATACATTGAAGAGAAAGTTGAAAGGTAGCATAATTTTTGTTTTGTTCATTGTGTGGCCAAACTGACAGTTCCAACATGTCTGAGTGGGTGGGTTTATGCTAGGCAAGGTCCTATTCACAACACAACATGCCAGATCATTCCAAACTACATTGTGCTGACACTTTCTCTTAAGAACCCTAAGTGCCAAAAAGTGGCGAACTTTGATGAGCCATTTCTCATAAATTGTGGAACCTATACAAATTATGTATGAATATATAGGGTCATTTAGGGTCCCTCCATAATAACCTCTCTCAAATTTTCATATCTCCAAGTTTTTTTACCATGGCGATAATGTTTCAGATGTTGGAAAAAGTATCAATTATATTTAGTAAAAAGTTTATTTTTAGGCAAAAGGCTTTAAGACTATATATATTATATTATGAATTTGATTACATACATATCATCTTAGTATAGCCAATATATGGTAGAAATCCATTACAACCCTTTTGTTGTGGTAGTTATAGTGGCTTTAATGATCCATAAAAAAATACTACAAAACCTATAAACTTTAGATAAATGGATCTTGTCCTATTTTAGTTTAGGTCTCAAGGCCACCAACAAAACTATTATATCAAAAAAAGTAAGCTACGACAAAATTTGGCATACATTAAATCATTATTGCATTGGTGGTATGTCAACTAAGTTTTCACTTTGTTGTTTTAGAGGAGATGATGGCAGAGCCCTTAGGACTAGAGCATGTTGAATGTTTGACAAAAGGAAGGAGATCAAAAATTATTCTTATTTCTAGACATTCCATTTAGTAAAAAGTTATCGATAGCTATTGTTTAAATTCTTCATCTTGTGGTGGTAAATCGACAATTCCAACACATTGGGGTGGCTACAAAATAGGTCCACTATAGGGTTTTTGGTCATCGTAGGTCTCTCTATACTCTTATGACTTTATGATCTACACCAAAGAACTAGTCTCCTCCATGGATTGAATTCAATGTAGTTAGAAACATTTTTTTTAATATAGGAATATATGTTTTTTGAGAGGAAAGAAAGTGTGGGCATGAGGAATAGCTCTATAAATTTGAAATAGTGATTAGTCAACTAGAGGATAGGGGTAGATACTATAAATAGGTCACATCATTTAATGAAATAGGAAATTATAGGTTGGTCAAATGATAATATTGATAGAGGATCAAATATGCAAGGATGGATGGGTACTTGAATGTATTTGAATGTAGATACTAACCAACCCGAGGGTATCAACAAGCTATTTTGGAAATATTAGATGCAACCATACTACAATCCAAATGGAAAAGTGAGCCTTTTTAATTATTCAATTAATCAATTATAGTGCAAACATGGATAACATTAATCATTTATAGTTGTGTCAATTCATTATTTATTTATTTAAATAATCGTTTATAATGCAACTATGGACAAAATTGATAATAAAAAATATGTATTAACCAAATAGCAATATAAGCATACATCAATATATGTCGATATAAGTATAACATACATACAAGAAAGCCATATGGACATACAATGTCACATGTATATGTAATACAAAATATATGTTCAAAAATACCATATAGGCATATAACAAAGGACCCTAATACATAGTTATTTCCCTCTAGCTGAAGGAAATATATCACAAGCTACCTTTAACTATTGAGGGGATGGAGATGCATATGATGGTGGTCTCCTTCAAACTCGTTTACTCGACCTCCTATTTAAAACTTTAAAGATTCTTGGAGCCCCACCTAGTACAATAAAAATTATAGACATTAATATTTAGAAATTATATTATAAAATAAAATATAAAAAAATAATCACTTATCGCGCATACAAATAATCACTCTACTCATCCACAATTGGAGAATGCTCATGATCGGGAGTTATGAAACCTTGTAGAAACCATCGAGATAGCAATTAAACTATAAATGAATATCATTTTATTTTTTAGTAATAGATAGATAAAATAATGTGAAATTTACTAATTTGCCTCATACCTTTATCAAAGGCATCAGACTCGCTACTATTGTAGCAACACCATGATCCACTGTCTTATGAATATCAGGAGGAGTGTCTACTTGCATCATCTAAAAATGAAACAACATTATTCAATTACCAAAACTAAATGAGTGAAAGTTCTTTATATTACCTAATATTGAATTTTTACATAAATATTTAAAGGGTTTAAACCATCCAACAGTGATAAAGACCCAACTTAACCATTAACAATGCATTTACATGGAATATAGATTCCATCCAAATACATGTGCAAGCATGATAGTGATCATAAAATTATTTAATATTCCTCATAAAGGTTGCTAATAATATGGTGTGACAAAACCATAACCTCAAATCCTTATATATATATATATATATATATATATATATCAAATGACCTAAAATTGAAGGATTCCTTGTGGTTTTCAAGACTAAATACCTCCAATCATCAAATTTTCACAATTTAGAATCAAATATTCTTGTTAAAATGACTAGAGTATTGTGATCATATCCATGTAAGCCAAGAAGTCAAATGAAGCAATGAAGTAAATCTATATATGACTCCTCAAACTCATATCATGCTAGAACCTATCAAGTGAATGATAACATATTAAATCGAACCAAATAACACATTTCATAGCATAGGAGGTCATCTAGAACATGTAATTCAACTAGGACCCATGAAGATCAAATCAACTTGCCTACTAGGATCTATACCATCCAAAGAAGATGAAAAATTGAAAGATAGTAAAAATTATCTCAAAATATCAAGCTAAAAAAGGGGTCTCTATTTTGATCATAATATAAGGAAAAAATCCTCATATATCAAGAATAAAATAATCAATTAAGTGGCTTAAGAGCCTTGTATGTACAACAACATTTCCTTAAAGGATACAAATCCACATTTAGGAACCTATATTTCCTTTCTATATTTGTGTATAAGTTAAAAATGATAATATTGGTTTGGTTCTAATTTTAGCAGCCATGGAATAAGTTTGAATTAGTAAGAATAAGTTTTCTATCATAAAAAATAGGACCATATTGAAAATTAGCTTTGGGCATACTCAAAATGATAAAAATAAATAAATGATGAGTAATTAAAATCACTACAATGACCTTATAACTCACCAATCATAGCAACACTTTGATTTCCTTAAGAAGGACCATTAATATTACTTTTTCAGAAATCTAGTGGTTGAAGAGACCATTTACTTGTTTTAATATTCACCTTACTAGATATTTTAATCCTAGAGCTACAATGGATTGAGGAGAGAACTAAACTACACAAATCTAATTACCTCAAGAATTGAATATCTAAAGGAGATATTATTGCCTCCGAGGATGTTTATTAGCTAATGTTTCTTTGACTAAGCCCAAATTCCTTTTCCAAACACACCCAAAATAATCTAGGGTAACCTTGTAATGTCCAATGATTCTACTCTAAGGTTCCAAATCTTTTGAAAGATAAAGATAAGACTAATATTCCAAGCCACCAAGAGGACATCCCAAATAAGCACAATAATTAGGTAGATAAGTAGCATGGATAAGGGGCTAGCTAAAAATTAACCACCACCACCTCCAAAGGAAAATAGAATATGGGAATTCAAAGAAAATACGAGCCATAAATTCCTCACTAGTATTATTGGGAGAACATTTTGAATGACCTTTAAATACTCTAGATTTAATATGTTATCTTAGGTGAGATATTTATTGTGACAAAGCAACCTAATATAGAAATGGTAATTAGGCCAACAATATTTCTTCCAAAAAAATCCACCAAGGGAAATCCCTATACCCTTTCTTTCCTTGATTTAGTACCCAAGAGAAACTAAAAAACCCCTTTAGGATTGTAGCCCCAAGCAAGAACATCTACCTCCTCTAATGAACAAAAAGGTTAATCAACCAAAATAGAAGGGTAGCATAGGAATCTAGTTCTCCTCCTAAAGGCTAACTACTCAAATATTTCTAGTGATAGATTAGAGAATCCTATAAATGTTCCCCACCAATAAAAAAATCTTAAAATTAGGATCTTTAGACAAAATAGCTTCTAGAAAGAATTTGTTCAAAGGGAGGATATGAAGGTAGGAAGTTAGGTTTGGTCGATGGAGGTCCCAAGAGTTAATCCAATAAAGAGGTCTACAGTTGGGAATGATGATCAAGAAGATGCCCCTTTTAACAATTGAATCACTATTCTTTATGGTATTCTAAACCATGGAGCCTTTCCCAATCAAATACATTCTTGGAACATTACCAACATTAACACCAACCAAGATGGAGGCCTTGGAAATAAAAGTGATTTTTTTGATCATGGGTTGATTGGAAATGAACTAAGAAAACCTTAAAGAGTTGGCTATTCACTCAACCACTCAAATAAAAATATTCTCTTTGATTCAAAAATATAAAATTCTCTATTAACAACACTAACCACAAGAAGGCGAAAATTTAATTGACACCATTAGCCTATATTTTTAGAGGCCAATAATATAATAAAATGAAATTCATTGATTATGAAGTACATAGAAACCTGAAATCAAATTAATCAAAAAGTACAAAGAATACTTACAAACTATGTAGAACCTTCGAGTCATTAAACATTATTCAATTATGAAATACAATTTTTTATTTTAAAATTAAACATTCCCTGTATTACTTGAGTGAAAGTTTGATGACCACCTCCACTGCTAGGTGTTGATGTTGAAGGCCCAATATTAATCTATTCAACATCCAAAGTGAGATATAATAATACCATTCATATAATGTTCAATTATTCACATATAATGTTTATAATTCTTTACTAGTTACATACCTCTACACTAGACATTATTGTGAAATAGGGAGGTGGAGGACCACTGAAAGTAGGGTGAACACTACGACCTTAAAATTTCATTACAATCATTCAACTAATTTAGTTAATATTGCATTTCAAAATCAAATTTAATAAATTGAATTAAATGAACTTGTTGAAATTTACCTGATTATCAAAGTTAAAAGTATCACTCAAGAGAGCATCTATCATCGCCATCTGATATGTTGCAGTTGTAGCCTGGGCACATACATCCTGACTATCCTCAGGATCATAAAAATAGAGTGACCGTACCCACAAGATTGACATAAATGAGGTGGAACTTGATGCTTGGAAGACTCACTTGCCTCACCTTGTGCTAGAGGCCTAGTATGTTGTATAAGGATTTGAGTGAGCAAGCTAATCGATTATAAGGTATCCACCTCAACACTCTTCTTCACAATGAAAGGGATATTCATGTGATCATAGTTTGGTCTAGCAAGTGGTCTCGCTGGTTATAGTGGGTCAAGATGTGCCCCCACTATGTCTTGTGTGGATCCCCCACCTCTACCCTGGAACTCCTGCATGCCAAAATAGTTTGGGATTTTATTGAGAATAAACTCACAATAGAGTTTCCTAAAATATTGTTGTGGTACCTCATTGTTGTTGCATGGAGGATTGAAAAAACCATCCACCACCTATCCCAAAAGTTGTTCTTTATCCCTTAGTGGTGGCACCAATGGATATGAAACCTCTTGCATTCACCATGTAAGGTTTGATTCGTTCTTGGGTCGATGAATAGTGCACACAAGTCAAATTTCAATTTTTTTTGTCTTTTATTTATATGATAATTTGTTTGCATAAAATTGTTTTAGCTCTTGCCTCTTGTCAGATGAGCTATTTATTTTCTTGATAATTGATTCTATGTGAGATATTATGGATTTCAATGATTAAGAAAGAGTGGTCCTATGCGAGCTTGTTCTTGTAGGATCTCTCAACCTTGCAATTAACTCAATTTATTTTTTGTTATTTTCAATTTTCCCTAATATATTTTCTTGTGTTCCTGGAGCATGACGAGGAATTCTAGGAGGTGTTTGTTGAGGTTGTTCTTCAAGAGGGATTTCATCATGAGGTGAATTAGGATGTTTAAGATTTAGGGGTAAATTGTCAATTCTTGAAAATTAAATAAATTTTAATCAAAAAACATATTTAATACAAAATTGACACTAAAAACTAAAAAAATTCTTTGACCTCCTTGAAATTTGGCTAAAAATGAGGCCTCCTAGAACAAAAGCACGCTTTGGAGGGTTTATAGGCCATTAACAAATTGGTTTTTAGTAGAAATGAGGAAATGAAATGACTTTTTTTTCTTTTTATTGCTTGACTTAGCAATAATGTGACTGCATTATAATATGCTTGCATTATTGCTTGAGTGAGCAATAACGTGAGCATGTTCTAATGCACTTGTGTTATTGCTTAAGTGAGAAATAACATGAGTGCATTATAATGCACTCGTGTTATTTATTAAGTAAGCAATAACATGAGTGTATTATAATGCACTCGTGTTATTGCCTAGGAGTGACTGACCTTGAGGCTCAGTCAATCCAAGCCATAATGTGATTACGTTATAATGCAATCACATTATGGATTTGATAGGTCCAAAAAGTGGGGTTCCACTTTTTGGTTCCCCATATTTGTGCACTCGCCCCTAAATATCACATTTAAATTCAATTTAACATTTTTTTTTAGATTGCAGGAATCGGTCCAGTATTCGTCCCCCTATAAACTATAGTGTGCTTGGTAAAAAAAAATCATGTGACTGGTGATGGTGGCACAACACGCCCTTCGGTACCACGAGGACAGTGGGGAGACTAAATATTGTGACCTCTTTCCTGCAATATGATGCTTTATCCAATTGAGCTAGGCCCACCACCCCTAAGTTAACATTTATTATTTACTTATTGCTTTATTTATTTAATTGGCGTAGACATTTTTGTAAGGAATGTATTTTATCTTATAATGTTGAATAAAGATTATTTCAATCTCTCTTTTATGGGATTTTTTTTGTTCACACATTGGGAAGGGAACTATTACATGCTATCCAACGAGATTTTTTTTCAAAAATCTTTATTTATTTGAATATTTTTGAAAGAAACTTTAAATTTATCCAATGTTTGTTTACCCATGCCAATTCTCATTTAGTTTTGGGCTCATTTTAAAAGAATTTCATATTATGATTACATATAGACATGTGGCACACATTTGTGCTAAGTTTGACTCCTTCCTCAATCTCTATACATCTTCACTCACTCTCACATAGATTTCTATACATACATCCTTGTACCAACCTTATCTAAACTCATTGCCACATATTCACATCATTCATTAGCCATGATTTCCATACATTCATTCCTAATCCTAAGTTTTGATAATCCCTATCTTGGGTCGTTTCCATGGCATGTGGGAGTGATCCTACATAATTTAGATCTAACCCAAAATTTAAATTTTAAAAGAAATAATTACTTACTCCAACCCTTTTGTAATAGTTGTTGGAAGCTACATTGACAAAAAAATTGTATTTAAACACACTGATTTGAGAATTTTAAACATATCCAACCATCATTTGAATTATGGAGCATTATAAATCACTTTAAGAAATATTTAGAATTGGAGCACTAAAAGGAATGGAATTTTTTTATTATCAAAATTGACATATAGCTCAGTTGCATGCTTCCCTACTATCTTTCAGTCTATGTTGTGATTGTAAATCTAGTCCAATCAAGGATATTAACCTAATAAAACTTGGAATTTGTGAAATAATTACCTCCCTAAGGTATATGTATATACCACTAGTCCTCAACTAGCGGTAAAAAGTGTGGATTATAATGAATTAGACAATAGAAGTCTACACTGTCCCAAATCAAGATTGTGCATTGGGAATCAAATTTACAAAGTTTAGAATTAATCCATGCGATGATATAAACTTGAATCTACTTACAAACCTACAAAGTATTCCAAGTAGAAAACAAAGTGATGATATATATTTTCTATACCTAGGCAAGTGGAATGTGTGTTATATATGGCTTTTATCTTCATTATTGTCCAATGGATTAAGTACCTAATCGTGTTTAAATTCCTACAATTAACTCTAATTTATATTATTTATTATTTATATCTATCATTTACTTTATCTAGGATAAGTGAGGCTAATTTTCTTGGAATTTATTTAATTACCTTGGACTAACTTAGGGAAAGTATATTTTATTTCATATTTTTAGTGGACCTATATAATCATACACCCATTAGGGTTTAACCTTATGGTTTGAAGCTTCATTATTTTTAGGGTTTAGAATCTAAAATTTTTATTACGTTATCATTTTTGAGATCTTAGTAGGGTTCACGATCCTATTATATTTTATTGTTATAACTCTCCTTCTAGGTTTTGTGTCATTTTGACCTTCATTATTGCCTACCATACCTACCCTTTTATACTTTATTGGGGCTTCTTTTTACATATGATACATCACTACTATTTTTCTTAAATCTAAAAGTTTTATATTGTGCTTAATTTTCCTATATTTCATGTCATACTGCATTCTTTATGCCACAAAATACTTGTGATATTAATCTTCCTGTGAGAAGGAGTGCTCACTTAAACTCTACTATTGCCTGTGTTGGTGTTTTTTCCAGTACACCTTAAGGAGACCCTAGAAGGTAGCCAACCTTCATCATTAAAAATCCTATAGATGAAAGGCCAACTCGACAGGTAAATGGTTTTGAACCTCTAACCCCTGCACTTTAGGCTCTGTGGGACCATGGAGGGTATTTCCCACTCGAGTTCACAAGAATTTTATTATAATGGTGAACGATTCTACATAGATAGGTTCCCTTCTTATGCAAATAAATACCATTTAGTAAAGGTATGGCTGACATTCATTTGCTAGGAACAAAGTATTATCTCAGGCTTACACCTCGAAATTGATAAAATTTGATTTAATGTTGCCATCATTATAAATCCATGACTAGATACTCTGGGTGCTTCATCAGATTACAGGAATTTACAGAGAACAGACCAGTGCCTCATCAATTGGGAACGAAGTCAAGCACATGACAATTAGTAATGCATAAATCATCTAACCATGAAATTAATGGCTTATTTTCATGATGCCTTACACTATGAAAACTCATAGTTCCTAAAACACAACTTCTTATTAGAATCTTGAGCAATTGCTTTCAAAACTACAATTCCCTTCAAGTATTTTAATTAGCCCCTTAGGTCAAAACAAGAACAAAATCATACATTCAAGTAACCATTGCAAGACAGATGAAAAGACACTTGGTTTTCCATTTATAATATTGCAATAATTGCTTACAAGAGAGCATATGTTCCAGTTTTATAGATTTTTTCAATATCAACACTTCATGCAAAACTATTTTTAGAATATCAGATACAAAATTGAGACCCAAGACAATACCCTAGCACGTCCTATGTACATTTTGTATTTCTTTAATGTTCTGCATTTTACCTAAGCCATTTTGAACCTAAAATCGATGACCCCCTGTAATGAGCCTTGAAATCCCTTATATAGGCCAAGAGAGCGACAAGCAAAGGGCTCATTACAGTTACATTTTGATAATTTTGAAGTCATTTCATCTCATGGGGTTTTTTTCCTAAACCGTTATATTTTCATTTACACATCACAAGAAAGCAAAAGGCAAAAGGCAAAAAAGAGGCTCCAAACCATTAGTCGAAGGTGCCATGCAAGCCTTCCAAAAGGCATCACCATCGTGATCCGCACATGACCAAAAAATGGGAGAAGTCACCATCAACACCAGCAGCCAAAAACCTTTGAACCAGCCACGTCAGAAACACACATCACCACACCAGGGACCAAGCATCACCAGGAAAGACACACGGGTGTCATCCAGCCTTGTCAGCCGCTAAATGAACATCCTCATCTAGCCTCTTCACAGAGAGTGGAGTTGCAACCACCACCTCATCGTCTGAGTCATTATACAACACCAGAGAAATAGGGAAATGGCCAACACCAAGGCCAACTCCTTCAGCCTCTTCCAAAGAGCTATCACTTATTATGACCAGGGAGCTGAGTTTCTTCGAACAAACCCTAGGGTCTGCATCCACTCTCATTAATTCTTTCAAAAAAACCTTAGAACCTTCCCCTTTAAACTTGACCAATTCTTCTGAACATGTCCTTGCTCAGAGACTATAGGCACTTCTGATAGCAGTTCTCCTAGTCCTCTTGCGAGCACTCCTCTTAGCCTTCAGGATATTTTGCACTTCTTCCATCGTAGGTTTCACTTCAGGTTCATAAACCAATGACTCCTGCAAGTTTAGACATCGCAACCTACACACTGGTGTAGAAGAATAAATCGGTAAACTCATCTTGCATGCAACATGAACCCAATGCCAAATATGTGAGAAAAATACCAACTACAACCTCCATAAAACTCCTATGTGCAGACAATGTGAGTTGCACTAGCACCAGATACAAAAAAGGTCAACAAAATGCAACAGGAACAACATATGCATCACTATGCCAATACACCACCTTGGCAAGAATTTACTAGGCAACAAAATTTACTATCCCCAGCACCCGTGAGAATTAGCCAAAGGCACTGATAGAAGTAGACGAGTAAACAATCTATAGGACAACCTTCATTAAATAGATGAATTCAAGGCATGTTGCAATTAATGGCCATCCTAGTTCGCTTGTGTGACTGAAAAAACCAATCACTTGCATTTTGCATCTCAACCATCGATTGTCATGAATTAAATCTTGATCAATGAGGATCATTAAGGATCACCACTTGCTTTATTATTTGTACTTAGAAATAATGAAGAGGTGCTTTAAAACTGCCATGTATTTGACAACATCCTAACTCCATCATTTTTGACATGCATGTCGTTGATCTAGACAATCATGGGTAAATCTGAGCCACAAACCGAAATACATCGCTCATCGCTAGTTCTTCCTTCCCACAAGAGTCTCATCAGGCGATAGCACTAAGGCCAACGATGAGATGTCAATCGTCGATCCAGTCATAGAAGGATCTTAACCGTAAACAACTACTTGCATCATTCATCACGCGTCGACATCTACTTGTGACAGACCAAGCTCATGTAATGGGGAGGAACTCAACCCATCGGCAGTCGCGGGTTCCACCTTAAACTGTAAAGGATAACAAGCGATAGTTGGGGAGTCAGTGATGCGTTTCCACATAAATCCTCCTCGGGCGCCACACACATTATTCATCATGCATCACACATTGTCCCTCCATAGACTGATGCCAACTAGTGAAGTGTTACACCTCAACAATGGAGCACGACTAAGACATCGACGGTCGCGAGTTCCACTTTAAACTGCATATGACAACTAGCGATAGTTAGAGAGGTAGCGATGGGTCAAAAGTTTGACCACATCACTCATCAAGTGTTACCTTACCAAGGGGACAAATGAACATGTGAGGGAATATAGGCGGCTGATTAGAAGGAAAATAAAGGGCATCGCTCATCATGGGTTACACAAGGAAATTTGAAAGCCAACAAGTGATGGGCGATGCATAACCCAAAAACCGACTCAAAAACTTAAGAAGCATGTGCACCAAAGGTTATTTTAAGAGGGAACACCTAGTCATGATGGGAAGGAGATGAAAGGGGCCAGTAAACCATGAGACTTAAGGCCATGAAGGATTAAGAGAAGACCAAGAAATGGGTAGAATCGGTCAACTCAAAAATAGAAGCCCATAGACCAAACAAGGGTGCGAACATGAATGACTTGTAAAACCTCAACCCTAGGGCAATGACTATCAAGGTTTAGTCACAAAAATTCAGTGGAACCAGGAAAACTTCAGGCGTTCCACCAACCTACTCTAATAAAATTGAAAAACATTCCTAAAATAATGTTGAGAATAATGGAATGATTATGATCATGATGTCCATTTGAGCAACAAAAAATTTTGAATGAAATTTTTAGTTTAGCTCATGTAGAGAATCATACACAACTAACATACATGATTTTCAATATATTTATCAAAAAAACTAAGAGCTAGAGGTCTTACAAGCTATAGGTTCCAAAATTGATTCATCTACCTTTTTGCTTAGTGCATCTACTTCCTCCCACTGTTATCCCATCTTCTACATTTAATCCTTTGACTAATATTGTCCAACTCTATAGTGTTACTACTAACTCCATTAGAGTCCCTTCACATAGTGTTATCCTTTCTCCACCTTTCCTCCTCCATAACCTTCTTCATGTTCACACCCATTTGATCATACCCACACCCCATATAGTGTTTTATGCCTCTATTGCTCACTCATCCAATACTACCCAACCTACCATATCTAATACCTATGATATTCTAAATTGAATAAAAAATGGGAATGAGTCAAACTTAAAATGACACATGCATTACACCCTTGCTAATGGCATTCACTAAATTAATCATGCTCTTATAA
>CM021105.1:342370505-342384740 GCA_007115665.2 Sequoiadendron giganteum | reverse complement strand
TATGAAGCATCCACATCAGAGACTTTGCAAGTACAATATGACTACAACACCTGATCAAAAAGGAGATTCACAGGAGAGTCAATCACTCTGCAGCCTAAAAGTGTCCTAGAGCAACCCCCTGGCCCTCCCACAATTGCTCCACAACCGCAACTACGCAAGGATATTTTCATCACCAGGGCCAAGGAATAGAGGCCTCCAAATCCGTCACCTTTCAACGTAGTGGAACAATTGAAGAAATCTTCTGCTAATGTATCCCTTTGGGATATCTTAGCCATTTCAGAGCAAAAATCATTACTACAGAAGGCCCTTCGGGAAGAAGTGGTTGTGCAATCAACATAACAAGCTTCCAAAAAGGCTACTGACTCATCACCTCTGGCCAAAGTCTTCGTAAATACTACAGGGGAGGCTTTGACCGAAGTCAAAGAAGAGAAACTAAAACCTAAACACTTTTTCTTAACTCTCATTTTGGGGATGAAATTTATGCACAACTCCATGATTGACTCCAGTGCCAGTACAACAGTCATGCCCAAGCAAATAGTTGAATCCCTAGGGCTTAGCTATGAGCCCTTAAAGAGAGGAGTTATGCAGCTGGATGGGAAAAAGGTCAAAATTGTAGGTCTCATTAAAGACCTCCCCTTGACCTTGTTCTCCTGTCCTAGCATCATGGTACCACAAGATGCTGTGATCATAGATGTCCCTCCCATGTTCAGCCTCTGCCTATCTCAGGAATTCACCTCAAATATAGGAGGATACCTTTCTTTGGATTGGTCCCACTTAATTCTCAAGACCAAGCACAAAGCTAAAATGAAGATAATATTAGAACCTCTACATTCAGAACATGTAGCTAATGAAGCCTTGTTCAGCTTTGAAGCCACTCATACTTCTTTCACCAAAGAAGAAGCTGTTGGTATTGAGCCACTGGGAGATGAGAAGGCAACCGAAGACCAGACTGATCGAGAAGAGGTCTTCTTGAGTGAATATGCAGACATTCATCCTTTCTGAAATTATCATGCTACCGAGTTGGGCACCTATGTCATATATGATGAGGATCAAGAGTTCTCGAGGGTATGGAAGGACTCTGCGACCGAACAAGCCTTAGAGCTCTGGACATTGCACTTTGACGATGCAAGATGCAAAGTTGGTGTTGGTGTCGGGATATTCCTAACATCTCCATCTAATGAGAAGATTCTCATATCATTCTGCTTCTTGTTTGTTTTCTCAAATAATGAAGCCAAATATGAGGGTCTTGTGCAAGGGCTAAGCCTTGCAGAGCACATGGGTGTCAAACAAATAATGGTGTTCTGAGATTCCAAACTTATAATCAATCAAGTCAAAAATATCTCTTCTGCAAAAAATCTCTGCATGTGGTCTTATAGACACAAAGTATGGGACCTCATTGAAAGCTTCAAAGCTTTTAACATCGACATGGTACCCAAAGAGTGGAATTCAACTGCGAATCACATGGCAACAATAGGATCTCAATTCGATCCTATCTTCGATTTGATTGAGAATGTGCACTCTATGTGAGTGATCATCCGACTGTCCATTATAGATAATGATCAGAGATGGAAAGTGTTCAAAAGTGATGAACATATCGCCTCATTCATTCAACAGTCGGGAGAGTTCGTCAATCAGTTCCAATTGAAGATTGAAGAAGCATATGAATGATAGATCATTCAGTTAAGATCAAACAAACTTTCAAAAGGGTTGGTAACTCTCAAAAATTTGTTCGACTATGATGATGCAAGGAATGATAGGAGAAAATTTGTATCAGACCAAGCAGACTACACCGACCTTGAGGTGGGAGACGGTAGGAAACTAAAGGTCGGAAAGAAGTTTTGCAGGGTGACGAGGATAGACTTATACACTTCTGCAAAATATACAAAGGGGTCATGGTTTGGTCTTATGATGACCTCAGGGGATATGATCCTGACATCATTCAACACACCATCAAACTAGCTGAAGGTGCTAAACCTGTTCGATAAAAATAAAGGCCCATCAATCCAAAGATTGAAGCCCTAGTGGCACAATAGCTGGGGAAGTTGATCTAGTCCAAAATTGTGTTTCCAATCAAGCATAGTACGTGGGTATCTAACCTAATTCCGGTCTAAAAGAAGAACGAAGACATTTGTCTTTGTGTTGAATTTTGCGACCTAAACAAGGCATCACTAAAGGATCATTACCCACTGCCTTCCATGGAATCAATCTTGCAGACTATAGCAGGTTCGAAGATGTTTTCTCTATTAGATGGCTTCTCAGGCTACAATTAGGTTCGGGTTAAAGAAGAAGATCAACACAAAACCATGCTCACCACCAAGTGGGGAACGTTTGCATATGCTAAAATGCCTTTCGGCTCTCAAAAGCGGGAGCCACCTTCCAGCGGGCAATGGACATTGCTTTCAGAGAATTGATCAATAAAATCATCCTCATCTATTTAAATGATCTAACTATATTTTCCAAGTCTAAAGATGACCATTTTGATCATCTAGAAATGGTTTTCAAAAAATGCCAAGAGTTCGGGGTATCGTTGAACCCAAAAAAATGTGTTTTCAGAGTATCACAAGGAAAATTGTTGGGGCATGTAGTGTCCCAAGAAGGAATCGCTATTGATCCTGAAAGGGTAAAAGAAATCAAGGAACTTCCCCTTCTAGTCAACAAGAAATGAGTCCAATCTTTTTTGGGGAAGGTTAACTTTGTAAGTAAGTTTATTTCTGATTTTGCAAGAATAATTATACCGATCACCCTGATGCTGAAAAAGGACCAATTGTTCAAATGGACAAGAGAAGCAAGATAAGCCTTCGAGAGGGTGAAGGATGCTATTTCTTCAACTCTTGTGTTGGTAAATCTGGACTTGTCAAAAGAATTCATAATGTATGTTTTTAGTAGCAAGACAATCATCGCCACTATTCTGACTCAAAAGGATGATGAAGGAAAGGGAGAACATCTGATAACATTTCACTCTCGGACCTTGAAGGAATATGAGAAAACTATAACTTCGTTGAAAGGCAAGCATTTGCAATTGTAAAGGGACTCAGGAAGTTCCAACATCTTATAGCTTGCAATAATGTGATCGTTTATGTCGCACATTCCAGTGTGCGCGAATACATTATGGAAGGAGAAATCATTGAAAAAAGGGCCAACTGGATCGCTAAGATCCTAGAATATGACATCGAGGTCAATCCTACAAATATTGTCAAAGGAAGAGGGATGTGTGAATATTTGGCACATGGTGAAGAAATGGAAATCGAGGAAGAGCAAGCGAAACTAGTCCTAACAAATGAGTCTAAACCTGAAGGCTACTGACTGGAGGATAGAGTAAGATTTATGCACACCGACAAGTATCCGCTAGGACTTCCTTTTCAGAGAAGAAGGTTCTACCAACTGCAAAATAGTGGGTACTCACTTATTGAATGGATCCTTTTCAAGAGGAATTTCAATGGCATCCTACTACGATGCATCACTATGGAGCAAGCAAAGAAAATTCTCAACACCTTCCACAATAACCTTGAAGGCGGACACTTCTCTATGAAGACCACCGCCATTAAAATTTTGCGCGTTGGGTACTTTTGGCCTACACTATTCAACGAATCTTACAACATGATAAAATCTTGCAAAGAATGCCAATTCTACATAGGGAGAAGATTTTTTTTTCCATGCCTCTCAATCCAATAGTAGCGAATGACCTGTTTGCACAATGGGGGCTAGATTTCATTGAGATGATCAATCTCACCTTCGGTGCTGGTCACAAGTGGATTCTCACATCCACAGACTACTTCACAAGGTGGACTAAAGCCCTACCCCTGAAGAATGCAACCAAGGTAAAGATTGTGGACTTTCTAGGGGCTAGTAACGAGATTTGGCCCACCAAAGACTATCATTTTGGACAACACCAAAGCTTTCCTAAGTTCCAGGGTATGTTAGTTCGCACTTGAGCATGGCATATTCTTGAAAACATTATCGAACTACTACCCACAAGGGAACGACCTGGCTGAGTCAACTAACAAGAATCTAGTCTAAATCATTAAAAGGATCGGACCTGATGATGAGAAGGAATGGCACAAGAACCTTTGGAAAACGTTATGGGTAGAACGCATAACTCCTAAGCAAGCCCTGAAAAACTTCACCATATGAGCTATTATATGGGAAAGAGGCGTTGTTGCCTATCTCTATAGAGATACATGCACTACAACTACTCAAGTCTCTAGAAATTGAAGAGAACGGAGCTATGGAGGTTCGATGGTTGAATTGATGGAAGTACAAGAATATAGGGAGAAGGCGCTAATAGCTATGTCCAACCGCCAGTAGGTGGTTAAGAATTGGTTTGACAAAAAAGATTCAGACTAGGGTCTAAAATGCGGAGACCTGGTACTAAAATTCAATGAAAGGGCCCCAAAGACTGGCCAACATGGAAAATTTGGCAAACAATGGGAGGGTCCTTTCAAAACAATTCAGTGCAAACAACATAATGCATTCAAATTAGAGAACATGGAACAAGAAGCACTAGGAATTCTGGTTAACGAGATTTACTTAAAATTGTTCAATTAAGCTTTAGTTACTTCACATAGGTGTAAATATGTGAATAATGTAATTAATTTCGCTTTCGTATTTTGTCGACCAGTCTTTTCAATAATTTTGCAGATGCAGGAAGCAAGAAAATTCATGAGACTCATTATTATGAGAATAGAGAAAAACTATCTTGCTCATGTTGTAGAAAATAAAGTCATATGCAAAGAATTCAATCCATATTACGAAAACACAAGAATGAAGACAAGGAGTTTAAGATAAGCAAGTATATTCGTTATATATATACTTTGATAGAAAATAGTGTCAAAATGGCTCTGGGGCCATATGCTCAAAATTATGACTATATGTATATGACTTCCTTATATATATATGTACTCAGGCCTTTTTTTAGGCATATATATACAAAAAGAGGAAAAAACGTTTTAGGCTTCAAGTATCTGGAACATGAGAATTGTATTCATTAGAAAGAGCATTATTAGAGGCAACAGGAGGGTTATCACGAGTAGTAACGGGACCTAGAGTAGCAGCATCAAGACCCAAAATGAGCAGTGGAGGGAACACTAGGTTCCTGAAGTTAGTGTACCAATCCATGTCATAAAACAACATTACATTGTAGCAATGCAACAAAAAGTGGCACGCACGGGTGGACCTCTCACAATTCTCAGCGAGTGAATGAAGCCAGAACCCACTCAGAAATGGCACCCATGGCACCACCACATCTTCTTCAATATGCCTTTGTAGGTCACTAGCAATAGGGAGGCCCGGGCCATACATTGCATTGGTCACCGCTTGACCAAGACCTCTGAAGTACCTCTTTGGAAAAATCTGGAGAGTCAAACGCAAAATCATGGCTTTTGGAGCCTGAATGTCAAGCAACGAGGTAACAAAATGGGAGCAGATATCGGTATTCACTCGATACTTGTCTTCATACTTAATGCAATCCCTACCCAAAACCCATTTCATGGCTATAATAGCCAGTGAGTGCTTGTTTTTAGTCATGCGCTTGAGGCACCTATTGGAAATATCTCCCAAAAAGGTTGTTTGAGACTTGTTGCACACTAGTCTAATTGGAGTATTCATCGTATCAACCTCTACTCAATCAACTAAGTCTAGGCCCTACACAAATTCAGAACCTACTAAACCACTTAAACAATAATCCTATCTAATTACCCAATGCTACTCTTGCTAATTGCTAAGTATGATTTCGCTACTATATTAAGGCCTATTTATAGAAATATCTGAGGCAACTTGCCTACCAAGCGTGGTGATAATCGAGTGTTAACTCAAAAATCCCACCAAAAGGCTAGCTTGATATTCCAACCCAATTGTGTTCGTAGGTACAGATTATTGTGTACAAGATTAAGGAGCGACAATCAATTAGTGCAAATTAGTGGCAGTCCCAAGCAATGGCTCATACAGATGAATGCTAAGGTGTCATGATGCATGAAGTTTCAAGCTCTAAGGTTGAGTGCAAATCTTTCCTAAAGTACTCATTACGGTTTCAACTTAATTATACATTTAGGGATATTAATTACTAAGGCATGCGACAAGATGGCGAGCATTTCATCGGCGACTCAATTTCCCAAGAAAATTGTGTCGAAGGGACATTATCACTGATGTAATTATGAATTCTTATCTTTTCAAAAAGGGCAAGTATTTCATTTCACATGGATGGAGGAGCTGGCAGTACATGCCGAATTAAAAGCAAAAAGGCAACCGTTGTCTACCAGTTGAAGGCAGGAAATAGAAGAAAAAAACTAAGTGTTGCATGTAAAGGCTAAAACAGAGCATAAAGTTTCTTAAGTATGAAAAGGGACTTGGAAGAGCAGAATTGTTAGGGATACTAGTTTGATTCATATAGCAACAAAGAAATTGAATGCAAAGGTAATTACAGAAGATTCACTGCCCCGGTGTGAATTGAACCTAAAGCAGGAGGTTGTCTGGTTTTGAGTTCAGAGCCTTGCGTAGTGTTCTAGGTTCCATTCATACTGCTTCAGTGTGCTTTTTGGGTAGAGGTTTGTAAAATATGGAGGCTACTTAGAGTTCCCAAATAAAAATGCAAGAAGAGAGGGCCCAAAGTTTATTTGAAGCCATACGTGCAGCACCAGCCACCTCGTTGAGGATATCTCTTACAATTTGCCTGGTATACCAGACAAGCCAACATGGGTGAATATGCAAGTTGTAGAAAGGAAGAGTCCTCACAGAGATCAGAGTCGAATCAAAGAATAATGGGATAATATTCCTTACCCCATCCTTGCAAAGAACCCTAAGACGCTTAGGGAGGCGGCCTGTGAAAGAATGAAAAGGAATAGTGACTTAGATTCCTTGGCGCAAAAATGTTGGTTCAACGGGCTTCCATAATATATGGTCTCGTTCATACATTACTACCCTGAATTGGTCGACAAGGCCATCAAACACTTCAACCCGGATACCAACACCATTGAGGGTTGGGAGCTAAGTGTTATTATCTACAAAGATGTTATCTAGGATATGTTGTGCATCCCAGAGCGAAGCTCCAAAGTACCTCAAATGGAGTCCTTCACCCTGAAAAAAGGGGAGACCTATTGGAAGACCAAAGATCTTGCTCTGAACTTTTATAACGCGGAAGCACAAAGGCCCAAAGAAGCTCAAAAAAGCCAATGTAGATCCCAACAATGCATAAAAACTTCAAAGATGATATGAAAGATGCCTTCTCAATGATGGTGTTTGTTTGTGGTCTAGACATAGACAGAGAGGTATAGGAGTTTCAACTAGGCTTGGGTTTTAAGCTGCGTAGGCAACATTCTCTTTCTTGGTACGATTTCACAGAATTCCTCATTCAAGAGATGCTCAGACAGATAGCGGAGTACCAAATTCAACAGAGGTTTAGGTTTTCGTCTTTCCTCGCTCGCAGGTTTTTACATTAGAACCCCAACTTCTTCCAGAAGCATCTGGGGTTGTCCATTTTTGATGAAAACCAGAGGAAGAAGCTGGTTTCCACGTGGACTCCTCTCCTCTCTGCAACATATGATTATTACGCATTTTTGGATTATTTATTAAATCTGATTTTGTAGGATTTAAGGGAAGACAACAATGTCTTACGATTCAGCTCAGACCAAATTGAATTCATGTAGAATTTCACTCCAAAGTGTGACTGGTTTCTGCACGAGGACTTCACATTCGTCCAATTGCACAGCTTCACCGGGGAGCCCTTTTGGCTTCCGACATGTCTTACAGATCAGATATTGGCACTTGAAGTGTTCCACTACGTATCGATTATCGACTTCACCTTTTGCAGTAGAAAATCAAAGAAGAAAGGATTTTTTAGCTGCCCAATGAACTTCAAGACCATGATCATGGCTAAGCGCAGGGCTCACGACTTGCTAGAAGCAAAGCTAGCTCACCTGGGGCTAGTATGAATTTATGATAAATGGAATTACAACCCCAATGATGACTTACCAAATGAGTATGTCAAGGTAACACACAACCCCCAACCTTACTGGGAGAAGCGTCAGAATCCAATGACAAATGCAGATGAACTTATGGCCGACCTAGCTCATATCTTGACCGAAGGTGGTCGACCTCCCTGGCTCAAATTCTAATACCAGACTAGGAAGTATGATAAGACAAAGCAGATTGGGGATACTCTTTGTAACAACTTGGTGAAGACTTACAACTGGAAGGAGGAAAAGATTAATGATTTCTAGATATACTACGAGGAGACCTAGTGCATGGAAGCCCTGATAAGGTAAAAATAACCTCATCATAATAATACCAGGGAATCCTATTCATGTGTGCATAACCTTCATCCTCTACCATTTAATTAAACTTTAGGAGAAATAATTGCTTATCTTTAAGAAAAATTATACAAAATTTATTTCTTATGATTTATTGAAGTAATCTACCAATACGGATTTAATGGGTTGTTTTGAGTGTTTTGTAGAGCAATAATCGAACATCATGCAACAGTTGCACAACATTTAACCAACGCGTGCCTTAGTAAAGATTGAAGATATATGCTGGGAACTTGCTCCTGAACTTTAGGCTAATGAACCAAGGATAAAGTTGTTAGTTTAATTTTTGTTATGTTTTTAAGTCAAAGACTTCATGGCTTGACTCGAGCCTTTTTAATGTTTATGTAATGGGTTTTAAAGACATAAAAGTGTGCTATAATCTGTTAAAGACTTTTTCAATGGTTATATGCCATCTGAAATCTAAGACTTAGTTAGAGTTTTTCTATAAAGATGTAATTTTCCAGAAGAAAAGGATATCACACAATAGTAAAGTTATGTTGTCAATATGTTTCTTGAATACTTATGAATAAAGAAATTACCTTATATCTATTTTTGAGTTGTTGAGTTATGAAAAATCATCTGTAATGGGAGAACTTCTGAATCAGCTATGTATGTGACCTGAGAACAACCATAGTAACCCACGAGCTGGCCACTTGAGGGAGAGTAGATAAAATAGATGAGTATTTACTTCCTATCATTTCATTGCATGCATGATAATTAGAAGTTCAGTTTCTTACACATGTTAATATTATAAAAACTGTTAATACAGTCACTAGGGAGTCTGAAGTTTTAGAGCACTTGTTTTTTCTTTTTGTAGCATGTTATTCATTGTAAACTATTATTTTCCGTGTTAATTAGATGTTTCCAAGTTTATTCACAAGCTTTGCTACTTCTGTAGTTCATACACTTTTTAGTTTAATTGTTTCCATGTTTTCCTATTTAGTTATCATGTTTTCCAAGTTAGTTATTTTATGCTTTCTAGTTTAATGTGTTCTCAGTTTCCTTTAAATTAAGTTGTTCATCAGTAGATAGTTAGGCGGCCTTAGGTTAGAAGTTAATATCGGAAAATGAAAAATCTAAAGGAGATAATTGAGTTTTCCTCTTCTATTGCAAACTACCTTGGACACTGCTCGGTCGACATATTGACTTTTATCTTCTAAAGTAATAGGACTTAATGACTTCCTATCAATTTTTGGTGCCATTGCCAGGGACCCTACTTTTCTCTTCAGTGTTAATAGGAGACGCCTTGAATACCTCTTTTAGGAAAAAAATCCTATCTTCGGCTTCCTTTTCTGCATGGTTAGGAAAAGAGGCCCTCACGAAAGATTTATACCCAAAACCCCCCCAAAATATGTACCAATCATACATAGGGAACCTCAAGGCTTAGACGATCACTCAGTTGATGAAATAATTGAGCCTAGTCCACCTGAGGCCTTCCATTATCTTTCTGAGAACCACCCAATAGAAAAAACCACCATTGAAGAAATTATTCTAGAGGAACACATTCCTCTCAACATCATGGGTGACTGTAGGGTTGAGGCTAACCAAAATAATGCTAACCGCAACAACAATGACCAATAGCCACCTCGAACATTCATGTATCCTATTACTCTGGATGCAGATGATGATACCCCAATGAAAAACATTTATCCAGCTTTCCTGCCAACCTTTCGTGGTTTATCCTTAGAAGACCCCAACCAGTTTCTTTTTGAATTTAAGATCCTATGTCAAACCTACAAGTATAAAAATGATAACTAGAAACTGAATTTGTTCCCTTCTACTTTGAAGGATATAACTATGTGTTGGTTTATGGGATTATCTTCAAGATCTATTACGACTTGGGAAGATATGGAGAATACTTTCCTACATAAATACCAAAGTTATTGTAGGGTTAGTGATAGAGAAGAGGAGTTTTTTAAGCTGAGACAGAATGAGGATGAGAGTTTGGAGGACTACTTAGACAAATTTATTTTCTTGACTAAGCGATGTGGCAAAGAGACTATTAGTGATGATATTCTCAAAACCATATTCCTTAAGGGACTTGATGAGGATGCAAGGTGAAGCCTTGAATTAATGGTAAAAGGAGATGTGTCTCAAATGGCCCTGGATGAAATATGTAAGTTATGCCAGAATTTCTCACGTACTTGTGGAGGGATTCACAAAACTACTCTTTTCAAAGGGTCTAATGACATAGGCAAGCTCCCAGAGGAAATTTCTGAAAAATGGACATACTCGTTCAACTGAACACTACTTTGGACGACATACAAGCTAAGACACGTAATCCAGAGACATTGTCTATTTATTGTCCTAGATGTCGAAATAAACACTTGTTGTGAGAATGTCCTTTAGAAAAGGTTAATGTCTGTCAACTATGCGAGTAGAGTCACCCTACCAACCAGTGTGAGCTCCTTACTGATCTTAGAAATTCCAAGAAAAGGATTGCACACATTGAAGAAGAAAAAAATGTCATAAATCAATGCTAAGGAGGGAACTTTCCTTATGGACAGAACTCCAATCCTGCATGGAGACCTCAAAACAATTGGGCTGGTAACCAATGGACTCCAGTGTGGCCTCAAACATTTCCTCAACAACTTAATTGGGGAGCTCCCTATTGGGGACCGCCTGAGTGGGTGAACTAATCATGGGGAACTTAGCAGCGGCCAAACCAAACCCAATAGCAGTGGTACCCACAACATTCTACTCCTCAATGAAATCAAGGGCAGAACCAATTTTATACTACACCTTGTAGGAACCAACAACATAATTTGTTACCTCCTCCCTAGAATCCTCCTTAGAATGAAAAAATAAACCAACCTCAGCTCCCAGCGCAACCACTTCCCAATCCAAAGAATAATCGACAAAATACTCTAGTATATTCTACTGAACAAGATAATGTCACTAGACTCTATGCAATAAATTGTGGGAATGTTCAATTATGCTCAGGTCGAATAATTCAACCACCTACTATTGAAGAAATTATGGATGACCCTACTCCTAATACTCCTAAAAAGGATAATCAACCAAAGAATAACACTTCTCAAAAGAGTGCAGTGCCATCTTTAGCAACAGGAGCTGCTGACTTATCTTAGGAGGAGGAGGAGAGTCAATCTCTGACTGATCTTAGAAAGGATACTTCTTTAAAAGAGAAAACTCAGGCACCATTTCTGGAGTGGTTGAAACCGATAATTTTAAAGGATACTACGGAAATGGATTTGTCATCTGAGACTGCGTTAATTCAAGAAATTAAACAGCTACAAATGGAGGTGCCCTTGTTGCAAGCTATAAAATAAATTCCTGAGTTGAATCAACTGATCAAGCAGCTGTGTATCAAAACCCCGAGGAGGAAACCAAAGAAGATAAAAATTGTTCACATAGATGGGTATTTAGCCGACTTTTTATCTGGAAAGATTGTGGCTCAAAAATATGATGACCCCGATAGTCCACTCATAACAGTCACAATTAATGAAGTGGCAATACCAAATGCATTAGTGGATTTAGGAGTAGCCATTAATATAATGGTTGTGGATGTAATGGAAAAATTGGGACTTACTGATTTATGCCCAACAACTATAGTCTTACAAATGGTGAATCATTCTATAGCCATTCCAAAGGGCGTTATTGAAAACATCCTTGTTAAAGTAGACAGATGGGAATATCCAATTGAATTTCAGGTCATCCAATTGCTTATGCCTAAAGATAGCTACTTGATAATTCTCAGAAGACCATGGTTGGCCACTATAGTAGAAAAAAATGATTGCAGAGAGGGAGGAATGACCATTTATCATGGTCCAAATAGTAAAAATTTATTTTTGTACCCTCCTGCTAAGCCCACTAAACACAACAAAGTTTGGGTTGATGAACCAGAAGATGTCAATAATCGGGATAGTTTTGCTTCGCTAGTTATGGTAGTCATTAAACAACATGAAGAAGAACTAGAGGATGAATTAGTGGGCGATATAGAGCATTTTTCCATAGGTTTGAGTGACGAGGAAATGGTTGATGCTCCATAAATTTTGAGACAACCGATTGATGTACATGGGATGGAACCGACTTATACTTCTATGGGAATGCCATGTCCGTTGGCCAATATGATTCCCAGAACTAGATATTTCTTTGAGGATATTACTAAATTCCATCAAATGATACCTCATAGTTGTCCTCTCAACACCTTGTTGCAACCAATTCATACTGTCACTTCGGCCTACCCAGAAACAAAATCAATAATGTTGTTGCCAGGAAAAACCTTGAACATTAATAGTTGGTTGACAGAGATAGAAGAGGATCTATTATTTAATGTGCTGGTGAAACGATCTAAAGCTTTTGCTTGGGACTACATAGATATAATGGGAATCCATCCAAGTGTGTGCATGCACCACATTTATACTGACCCTAATATAAGACCTATACATCAGCCGCAAAGGAGACTCAATCTCGCATTAAAAGATCTCGTTAAAATTGAAATTGAGAAACTTCTTCGAGCAAGATTTATTTATCCTATCTCTGATAGTAAGTGGGTGTCACCAATGGTTATAGTGCCAAAGAAAAATGGGAAGTGGAGAATCTATGTAGATTATAGAGAACTCAATAAAGCCACCCATTGGGATGATTTTCCCTTACCATTTGTTGATCAAGTCCTGGACAATTTGGTTGGGAGGAAATATTTCTCTTTTTTGGACGGATTTAGTGGCTACAACCAAATTTAGTTAGCACTAGAAGACCAAGATAAGACAACGTTTACCTATCCCTGGGGCACATTTGCATATCAATTTCTTCCCTTTGGACTCTATAACGCGCCTGCAACCTTCCAAAGAGCCATTTTGGCTATATTTGTTGAGCTTGTCAACGATTGTGTAGAAGTTTGCATGGAAGAATTTACTATTTATGGGTCAACCTATGAGGAAGCCCTTCAGAATTTGGATAAATTTTAGAAGGTTTGTGAAGATCACCGACTATCCCTTAGCCATGAAAAATGTCCAATAATGGTGGAACAAGGAATAGTTTTGGGACATCATATATCCTCAGAGGGAATAAAGGTTGATCATAAGAAAATTGAGGTCATTCAGCAGTTAACTAATCCTCGAACCCAAATGGATGTTAGAAGTTTCCTCGAGCATGCTAGTTATTATCGAAGGTTTATAGAAGCCTTTAGTAAGATAGTTACCCCTATTTTTTTCCTTCTCCAAAAGGATGTTGAGTTTAAATGGACACCTAAGTGTCAAACATCATTTGAAACTATAAAGGAGAAGCTTGTATCTACTCCTGTTCTGCGTGGACCAAACTAGAAACTTTCATTCCATATCTATGTCGATGCTTCAGATGACCCAATTGGTGCAGTATTGGGATAGGAAGATGAGAATGTGGGTAAATATGCTATATACTTTATTAGTAAAAACCTAACATCTACCGAGAAGAACTACACAACTACGGAAAAAGAATTTATGGTTGTGGTTCATGCTATTAAATTTTTTTGTCATTATATTACAGGATACAAAGTCACAGTTTATATAGATCATTCAGCTGTGAAATATTTAATGAATAAACCTGAAGTTAATGGTTGAATTATGAGGTGGCTATTGCTCCTTCAGGAGCTCAATGTTACAATACTTGACAAGCCAGGAAGATTTAATGTAGTGGCAGACTTTTTGTCTCGGATCAAACAAGAATACAATGATTGTGCACCAGTACAAGATGAATTTCCAGACGAAAATCTATTTGCTATTTCCATAAAAAACACCTTGGTTCACCAATATCGCCAACTATTTAGCCACTTCTGAAATACCTCCTGAGTTCACATCAAAACAAAGGAAGCAACTTATAAGGGAAAGTGCACCATTTAAATGGATAAATGGGATTTTATTCCGTTGTGGACCCGATATGGTCTTGAGAAGATGTGTTAGGGCTGATGAAACTTATAGCATTTTGAGGGCCTGTCACGATG
>CM021105.1:342199008-342370405 GCA_007115665.2 Sequoiadendron giganteum | reverse complement strand
CACAACCGCAACTACGCAAGGATATTTTCATCACCAGGGCCAAGGAATAGAGGCCTCCAAATCCGTCACCTTTCAACGTAGTGGAACAATTGAAGAAATCTTCTGCTAATGTATCCCTTTGGGATATCTTAGCCATTTCAGAGCAAAAATCATTACTACAGAAGGCCCTTCGGGAAGAAGTGGTTGTGCAATCAACATAACAAGCTTCCAAAAAGGCTACTGACTCATCACCTCTGGCCAAAGTCTTCGTAAATACTACAGGGGAGGCTTTGACCGAAGTCAAAGAAGAGAAACTAAAACCTAAACACTTTTTCTTAACTCTCATTTTGGGGATGAAATTTATGCACAACTCCATGATTGACTCCAGTGCCAGTACAACAGTCATGCCCAAGCAAATAGTTGAATCCCTAGGGCTTAGCTATGAGCCCTTAAAGAGAGGAGTTATGCAGCTGGATGGGAAAAAGGTCAAAATTGTAGGTCTCATTAAAGACCTCCCCTTGACCTTGTTCTCCTGTCCTAGCATCATGGTACCACAAGATGCTGTGATCATAGATGTCCCTCCCATGTTCAGCCTCTGCCTATCTCAGGAATTCACCTCAAATATAGGAGGATACCTTTCTTTGGATTGGTCCCACTTAATTCTCAAGACCAAGCACAAAGCTAAAATGAAGATAATATTAGAACCTCTACATTCAGAACATGTAGCTAATGAAGCCTTGTTCAGCTTTGAAGCCACTCATACTTCTTTCACCAAAGAAGAAGCTGTTGGTATTGAGCCACTGGGAGATGAGAAGGCAACCGAAGACCAGACTGATCGAGAAGAGGTCTTCTTGAGTGAATATGCAGACATTCATCCTTTCTGAAATTATCATGCTACCGAGTTGGGCACCTATGTCATATATGATGAGGATCAAGAGTTCTCGAGGGTATGGAAGGACTCTGCGACCGAACAAGCCTTAGAGCTCTGGACATTGCACTTTGACGATGCAAGATGCAAAGTTGGTGTTGGTGTCGGGATATTCCTAACATCTCCATCTAATGAGAAGATTCTCATATCATTCTGCTTCTTGTTTGTTTTCTCAAATAATGAAGCCAAATATGAGGGTCTTGTGCAAGGGCTAAGCCTTGCAGAGCACATGGGTGTCAAACAAATAATGGTGTTCTGAGATTCCAAACTTATAATCAATCAAGTCAAAAATATCTCTTCTGCAAAAAATCTCTGCATGTGGTCTTATAGACACAAAGTATGGGACCTCATTGAAAGCTTCAAAGCTTTTAACATCGACATGGTACCCAAAGAGTGGAATTCAACTGCGAATCACATGGCAACAATAGGATCTCAATTCGATCCTATCTTCGATTTGATTGAGAATGTGCACTCTATGTGAGTGATCATCCGACTGTCCATTATAGATAATGATCAGAGATGGAAAGTGTTCAAAAGTGATGAACATATCGCCTCATTCATTCAACAGTCGGGAGAGTTCGTCAATCAGTTCCAATTGAAGATTGAAGAAGCATATGAATGATAGATCATTCAGTTAAGATCAAACAAACTTTCAAAAGGGTTGGTAACTCTCAAAAATTTGTTCGACTATGATGATGCAAGGAATGATAGGAGAAAATTTGTATCAGACCAAGCAGACTACACCGACCTTGAGGTGGGAGACGGTAGGAAACTAAAGGTCGGAAAGAAGTTTTGCAGGGTGACGAGGATAGACTTATACACTTCTGCAAAATATACAAAGGGGTCATGGTTTGGTCTTATGATGACCTCAGGGGATATGATCCTGACATCATTCAACACACCATCAAACTAGCTGAAGGTGCTAAACCTGTTCGATAAAAATAAAGGCCCATCAATCCAAAGATTGAAGCCCTAGTGGCACAATAGCTGGGGAAGTTGATCTAGTCCAAAATTGTGTTTCCAATCAAGCATAGTACGTGGGTATCTAACCTAATTCCGGTCTAAAAGAAGAACGAAGACATTTGTCTTTGTGTTGAATTTTGCGACCTAAACAAGGCATCACTAAAGGATCATTACCCACTGCCTTCCATGGAATCAATCTTGCAGACTATAGCAGGTTCGAAGATGTTTTCTCTATTAGATGGCTTCTCAGGCTACAATTAGGTTCGGGTTAAAGAAGAAGATCAACACAAAACCATGCTCACCACCAAGTGGGGAACGTTTGCATATGCTAAAATGCCTTTCGGCTCTCAAAAGCGGGAGCCACCTTCCAGCGGGCAATGGACATTGCTTTCAGAGAATTGATCAATAAAATCATCCTCATCTATTTAAATGATCTAACTATATTTTCCAAGTCTAAAGATGACCATTTTGATCATCTAGAAATGGTTTTCAAAAAATGCCAAGAGTTCGGGGTATCGTTGAACCCAAAAAAATGTGTTTTCAGAGTATCACAAGGAAAATTGTTGGGGCATGTAGTGTCCCAAGAAGGAATCGCTATTGATCCTGAAAGGGTAAAAGAAATCAAGGAACTTCCCCTTCTAGTCAACAAGAAATGAGTCCAATCTTTTTTGGGGAAGGTTAACTTTGTAAGTAAGTTTATTTCTGATTTTGCAAGAATAATTATACCGATCACCCTGATGCTGAAAAAGGACCAATTGTTCAAATGGACAAGAGAAGCAAGATAAGCCTTCGAGAGGGTGAAGGATGCTATTTCTTCAACTCTTGTGTTGGTAAATCTGGACTTGTCAAAAGAATTCATAATGTATGTTTTTAGTAGCAAGACAATCATCGCCACTATTCTGACTCAAAAGGATGATGAAGGAAAGGGAGAACATCTGATAACATTTCACTCTCGGACCTTGAAGGAATATGAGAAAACTATAACTTCGTTGAAAGGCAAGCATTTGCAATTGTAAAGGGACTCAGGAAGTTCCAACATCTTATAGCTTGCAATAATGTGATCGTTTATGTCGCACATTCCAGTGTGCGCGAATACATTATGGAAGGAGAAATCATTGAAAAAAGGGCCAACTGGATCGCTAAGATCCTAGAATATGACATCGAGGTCAATCCTACAAATATTGTCAAAGGAAGAGGGATGTGTGAATATTTGGCACATGGTGAAGAAATGGAAATCGAGGAAGAGCAAGCGAAACTAGTCCTAACAAATGAGTCTAAACCTGAAGGCTACTGACTGGAGGATAGAGTAAGATTTATGCACACCGACAAGTATCCGCTAGGACTTCCTTTTCAGAGAAGAAGGTTCTACCAACTGCAAAATAGTGGGTACTCACTTATTGAATGGATCCTTTTCAAGAGGAATTTCAATGGCATCCTACTACGATGCATCACTATGGAGCAAGCAAAGAAAATTCTCAACACCTTCCACAATAACCTTGAAGGCGGACACTTCTCTATGAAGACCACCGCCATTAAAATTTTGCGCGTTGGGTACTTTTGGCCTACACTATTCAACGAATCTTACAACATGATAAAATCTTGCAAAGAATGCCAATTCTACATAGGGAGAAGATTTTTTTTTCCATGCCTCTCAATCCAATAGTAGCGAATGACCTGTTTGCACAATGGGGGCTAGATTTCATTGAGATGATCAATCTCACCTTCGGTGCTGGTCACAAGTGGATTCTCACATCCACAGACTACTTCACAAGGTGGACTAAAGCCCTACCCCTGAAGAATGCAACCAAGGTAAAGATTGTGGACTTTCTAGGGGCTAGTAACGAGATTTGGCCCACCAAAGACTATCATTTTGGACAACACCAAAGCTTTCCTAAGTTCCAGGGTATGTTAGTTCGCACTTGAGCATGGCATATTCTTGAAAACATTATCGAACTACTACCCACAAGGGAACGACCTGGCTGAGTCAACTAACAAGAATCTAGTCTAAATCATTAAAAGGATCGGACCTGATGATGAGAAGGAATGGCACAAGAACCTTTGGAAAACGTTATGGGTAGAACGCATAACTCCTAAGCAAGCCCTGAAAAACTTCACCATATGAGCTATTATATGGGAAAGAGGCGTTGTTGCCTATCTCTATAGAGATACATGCACTACAACTACTCAAGTCTCTAGAAATTGAAGAGAACGGAGCTATGGAGGTTCGATGGTTGAATTGATGGAAGTACAAGAATATAGGGAGAAGGCGCTAATAGCTATGTCCAACCGCCAGTAGGTGGTTAAGAATTGGTTTGACAAAAAAGATTCAGACTAGGGTCTAAAATGCGGAGACCTGGTACTAAAATTCAATGAAAGGGCCCCAAAGACTGGCCAACATGGAAAATTTGGCAAACAATGGGAGGGTCCTTTCAAAACAATTCAGTGCAAACAACATAATGCATTCAAATTAGAGAACATGGAACAAGAAGCACTAGGAATTCTGGTTAACGAGATTTACTTAAAATTGTTCAATTAAGCTTTAGTTACTTCACATAGGTGTAAATATGTGAATAATGTAATTAATTTCGCTTTCGTATTTTGTCGACCAGTCTTTTCAATAATTTTGCAGATGCAGGAAGCAAGAAAATTCATGAGACTCATTATTATGAGAATAGAGAAAAACTATCTTGCTCATGTTGTAGAAAATAAAGTCATATGCAAAGAATTCAATCCATATTACGAAAACACAAGAATGAAGACAAGGAGTTTAAGATAAGCAAGTATATTCGTTATATATATACTTTGATAGAAAATAGTGTCAAAATGGCTCTGGGGCCATATGCTCAAAATTATGACTATATGTATATGACTTCCTTATATATATATGTACTCAGGCCTTTTTTTAGGCATATATATACAAAAAGAGGAAAAAACGTTTTAGGCTTCAAGTATCTGGAACATGAGAATTGTATTCATTAGAAAGAGCATTATTAGAGGCAACAGGAGGGTTATCACGAGTAGTAACGGGACCTAGAGTAGCAGCATCAAGACCCAAAATGAGCAGTGGAGGGAACACTAGGTTCCTGAAGTTAGTGTACCAATCCATGTCATAAAACAACATTACATTGTAGCAATGCAACAAAAAGTGGCACGCACGGGTGGACCTCTCACAATTCTCAGCGAGTGAATGAAGCCAGAACCCACTCAGAAATGGCACCCATGGCACCACCACATCTTCTTCAATATGCCTTTGTAGGTCACTAGCAATAGGGAGGCCCGGGCCATACATTGCATTGGTCACCGCTTGACCAAGACCTCTGAAGTACCTCTTTGGAAAAATCTGGAGAGTCAAACGCAAAATCATGGCTTTTGGAGCCTGAATGTCAAGCAACGAGGTAACAAAATGGGAGCAGATATCGGTATTCACTCGATACTTGTCTTCATACTTAATGCAATCCCTACCCAAAACCCATTTCATGGCTATAATAGCCAGTGAGTGCTTGTTTTTAGTCATGCGCTTGAGGCACCTATTGGAAATATCTCCCAAAAAGGTTGTTTGAGACTTGTTGCACACTAGTCTAATTGGAGTATTCATCGTATCAACCTCTACTCAATCAACTAAGTCTAGGCCCTACACAAATTCAGAACCTACTAAACCACTTAAACAATAATCCTATCTAATTACCCAATGCTACTCTTGCTAATTGCTAAGTATGATTTCGCTACTATATTAAGGCCTATTTATAGAAATATCTGAGGCAACTTGCCTACCAAGCGTGGTGATAATCGAGTGTTAACTCAAAAATCCCACCAAAAGGCTAGCTTGATATTCCAACCCAATTGTGTTCGTAGGTACAGATTATTGTGTACAAGATTAAGGAGCGACAATCAATTAGTGCAAATTAGTGGCAGTCCCAAGCAATGGCTCATACAGATGAATGCTAAGGTGTCATGATGCATGAAGTTTCAAGCTCTAAGGTTGAGTGCAAATCTTTCCTAAAGTACTCATTACGGTTTCAACTTAATTATACATTTAGGGATATTAATTACTAAGGCATGCGACAAGATGGCGAGCATTTCATCGGCGACTCAATTTCCCAAGAAAATTGTGTCGAAGGGACATTATCACTGATGTAATTATGAATTCTTATCTTTTCAAAAAGGGCAAGTATTTCATTTCACATGGATGGAGGAGCTGGCAGTACATGCCGAATTAAAAGCAAAAAGGCAACCGTTGTCTACCAGTTGAAGGCAGGAAATAGAAGAAAAAAACTAAGTGTTGCATGTAAAGGCTAAAACAGAGCATAAAGTTTCTTAAGTATGAAAAGGGACTTGGAAGAGCAGAATTGTTAGGGATACTAGTTTGATTCATATAGCAACAAAGAAATTGAATGCAAAGGTAATTACAGAAGATTCACTGCCCCGGTGTGAATTGAACCTAAAGCAGGAGGTTGTCTGGTTTTGAGTTCAGAGCCTTGCGTAGTGTTCTAGGTTCCATTCATACTGCTTCAGTGTGCTTTTTGGGTAGAGGTTTGTAAAATATGGAGGCTACTTAGAGTTCCCAAATAAAAATGCAAGAAGAGAGGGCCCAAAGTTTATTTGAAGCCATACGTGCAGCACCAGCCACCTCGTTGAGGATATCTCTTACAATTTGCCTGGTATACCAGACAAGCCAACATGGGTGAATATGCAAGTTGTAGAAAGGAAGAGTCCTCACAGAGATCAGAGTCGAATCAAAGAATAATGGGATAATATTCCTTACCCCATCCTTGCAAAGAACCCTAAGACGCTTAGGGAGGCGGCCTGTGAAAGAATGAAAAGGAATAGTGACTTAGATTCCTTGGCGCAAAAATGTTGGTTCAACGGGCTTCCATAATATATGGTCTCGTTCATACATTACTACCCTGAATTGGTCGACAAGGCCATCAAACACTTCAACCCGGATACCAACACCATTGAGGGTTGGGAGCTAAGTGTTATTATCTACAAAGATGTTATCTAGGATATGTTGTGCATCCCAGAGCGAAGCTCCAAAGTACCTCAAATGGAGTCCTTCACCCTGAAAAAAGGGGAGACCTATTGGAAGACCAAAGATCTTGCTCTGAACTTTTATAACGCGGAAGCACAAAGGCCCAAAGAAGCTCAAAAAAGCCAATGTAGATCCCAACAATGCATAAAAACTTCAAAGATGATATGAAAGATGCCTTCTCAATGATGGTGTTTGTTTGTGGTCTAGACATAGACAGAGAGGTATAGGAGTTTCAACTAGGCTTGGGTTTTAAGCTGCGTAGGCAACATTCTCTTTCTTGGTACGATTTCACAGAATTCCTCATTCAAGAGATGCTCAGACAGATAGCGGAGTACCAAATTCAACAGAGGTTTAGGTTTTCGTCTTTCCTCGCTCGCAGGTTTTTACATTAGAACCCCAACTTCTTCCAGAAGCATCTGGGGTTGTCCATTTTTGATGAAAACCAGAGGAAGAAGCTGGTTTCCACGTGGACTCCTCTCCTCTCTGCAACATATGATTATTACGCATTTTTGGATTATTTATTAAATCTGATTTTGTAGGATTTAAGGGAAGACAACAATGTCTTACGATTCAGCTCAGACCAAATTGAATTCATGTAGAATTTCACTCCAAAGTGTGACTGGTTTCTGCACGAGGACTTCACATTCGTCCAATTGCACAGCTTCACCGGGGAGCCCTTTTGGCTTCCGACATGTCTTACAGATCAGATATTGGCACTTGAAGTGTTCCACTACGTATCGATTATCGACTTCACCTTTTGCAGTAGAAAATCAAAGAAGAAAGGATTTTTTAGCTGCCCAATGAACTTCAAGACCATGATCATGGCTAAGCGCAGGGCTCACGACTTGCTAGAAGCAAAGCTAGCTCACCTGGGGCTAGTATGAATTTATGATAAATGGAATTACAACCCCAATGATGACTTACCAAATGAGTATGTCAAGGTAACACACAACCCCCAACCTTACTGGGAGAAGCGTCAGAATCCAATGACAAATGCAGATGAACTTATGGCCGACCTAGCTCATATCTTGACCGAAGGTGGTCGACCTCCCTGGCTCAAATTCTAATACCAGACTAGGAAGTATGATAAGACAAAGCAGATTGGGGATACTCTTTGTAACAACTTGGTGAAGACTTACAACTGGAAGGAGGAAAAGATTAATGATTTCTAGATATACTACGAGGAGACCTAGTGCATGGAAGCCCTGATAAGGTAAAAATAACCTCATCATAATAATACCAGGGAATCCTATTCATGTGTGCATAACCTTCATCCTCTACCATTTAATTAAACTTTAGGAGAAATAATTGCTTATCTTTAAGAAAAATTATACAAAATTTATTTCTTATGATTTATTGAAGTAATCTACCAATACGGATTTAATGGGTTGTTTTGAGTGTTTTGTAGAGCAATAATCGAACATCATGCAACAGTTGCACAACATTTAACCAACGCGTGCCTTAGTAAAGATTGAAGATATATGCTGGGAACTTGCTCCTGAACTTTAGGCTAATGAACCAAGGATAAAGTTGTTAGTTTAATTTTTGTTATGTTTTTAAGTCAAAGACTTCATGGCTTGACTCGAGCCTTTTTAATGTTTATGTAATGGGTTTTAAAGACATAAAAGTGTGCTATAATCTGTTAAAGACTTTTTCAATGGTTATATGCCATCTGAAATCTAAGACTTAGTTAGAGTTTTTCTATAAAGATGTAATTTTCCAGAAGAAAAGGATATCACACAATAGTAAAGTTATGTTGTCAATATGTTTCTTGAATACTTATGAATAAAGAAATTACCTTATATCTATTTTTGAGTTGTTGAGTTATGAAAAATCATCTGTAATGGGAGAACTTCTGAATCAGCTATGTATGTGACCTGAGAACAACCATAGTAACCCACGAGCTGGCCACTTGAGGGAGAGTAGATAAAATAGATGAGTATTTACTTCCTATCATTTCATTGCATGCATGATAATTAGAAGTTCAGTTTCTTACACATGTTAATATTATAAAAACTGTTAATACAGTCACTAGGGAGTCTGAAGTTTTAGAGCACTTGTTTTTTCTTTTTGTAGCATGTTATTCATTGTAAACTATTATTTTCCGTGTTAATTAGATGTTTCCAAGTTTATTCACAAGCTTTGCTACTTCTGTAGTTCATACACTTTTTAGTTTAATTGTTTCCATGTTTTCCTATTTAGTTATCATGTTTTCCAAGTTAGTTATTTTATGCTTTCTAGTTTAATGTGTTCTCAGTTTCCTTTAAATTAAGTTGTTCATCAGTAGATAGTTAGGCGGCCTTAGGTTAGAAGTTAATATCGGAAAATGAAAAATCTAAAGGAGATAATTGAGTTTTCCTCTTCTATTGCAAACTACCTTGGACACTGCTCGGTCGACATATTGACTTTTATCTTCTAAAGTAATAGGACTTAATGACTTCCTATCAATTTTTGGTGCCATTGCCAGGGACCCTACTTTTCTCTTCAGTGTTAATAGGAGACGCCTTGAATACCTCTTTTAGGAAAAAAATCCTATCTTCGGCTTCCTTTTCTGCATGGTTAGGAAAAGAGGCCCTCACGAAAGATTTATACCCAAAACCCCCCCAAAATATGTACCAATCATACATAGGGAACCTCAAGGCTTAGACGATCACTCAGTTGATGAAATAATTGAGCCTAGTCCACCTGAGGCCTTCCATTATCTTTCTGAGAACCACCCAATAGAAAAAACCACCATTGAAGAAATTATTCTAGAGGAACACATTCCTCTCAACATCATGGGTGACTGTAGGGTTGAGGCTAACCAAAATAATGCTAACCGCAACAACAATGACCAATAGCCACCTCGAACATTCATGTATCCTATTACTCTGGATGCAGATGATGATACCCCAATGAAAAACATTTATCCAGCTTTCCTGCCAACCTTTCGTGGTTTATCCTTAGAAGACCCCAACCAGTTTCTTTTTGAATTTAAGATCCTATGTCAAACCTACAAGTATAAAAATGATAACTAGAAACTGAATTTGTTCCCTTCTACTTTGAAGGATATAACTATGTGTTGGTTTATGGGATTATCTTCAAGATCTATTACGACTTGGGAAGATATGGAGAATACTTTCCTACATAAATACCAAAGTTATTGTAGGGTTAGTGATAGAGAAGAGGAGTTTTTTAAGCTGAGACAGAATGAGGATGAGAGTTTGGAGGACTACTTAGACAAATTTATTTTCTTGACTAAGCGATGTGGCAAAGAGACTATTAGTGATGATATTCTCAAAACCATATTCCTTAAGGGACTTGATGAGGATGCAAGGTGAAGCCTTGAATTAATGGTAAAAGGAGATGTGTCTCAAATGGCCCTGGATGAAATATGTAAGTTATGCCAGAATTTCTCACGTACTTGTGGAGGGATTCACAAAACTACTCTTTTCAAAGGGTCTAATGACATAGGCAAGCTCCCAGAGGAAATTTCTGAAAAATGGACATACTCGTTCAACTGAACACTACTTTGGACGACATACAAGCTAAGACACGTAATCCAGAGACATTGTCTATTTATTGTCCTAGATGTCGAAATAAACACTTGTTGTGAGAATGTCCTTTAGAAAAGGTTAATGTCTGTCAACTATGCGAGTAGAGTCACCCTACCAACCAGTGTGAGCTCCTTACTGATCTTAGAAATTCCAAGAAAAGGATTGCACACATTGAAGAAGAAAAAAATGTCATAAATCAATGCTAAGGAGGGAACTTTCCTTATGGACAGAACTCCAATCCTGCATGGAGACCTCAAAACAATTGGGCTGGTAACCAATGGACTCCAGTGTGGCCTCAAACATTTCCTCAACAACTTAATTGGGGAGCTCCCTATTGGGGACCGCCTGAGTGGGTGAACTAATCATGGGGAACTTAGCAGCGGCCAAACCAAACCCAATAGCAGTGGTACCCACAACATTCTACTCCTCAATGAAATCAAGGGCAGAACCAATTTTATACTACACCTTGTAGGAACCAACAACATAATTTGTTACCTCCTCCCTAGAATCCTCCTTAGAATGAAAAAATAAACCAACCTCAGCTCCCAGCGCAACCACTTCCCAATCCAAAGAATAATCGACAAAATACTCTAGTATATTCTACTGAACAAGATAATGTCACTAGACTCTATGCAATAAATTGTGGGAATGTTCAATTATGCTCAGGTCGAATAATTCAACCACCTACTATTGAAGAAATTATGGATGACCCTACTCCTAATACTCCTAAAAAGGATAATCAACCAAAGAATAACACTTCTCAAAAGAGTGCAGTGCCATCTTTAGCAACAGGAGCTGCTGACTTATCTTAGGAGGAGGAGGAGAGTCAATCTCTGACTGATCTTAGAAAGGATACTTCTTTAAAAGAGAAAACTCAGGCACCATTTCTGGAGTGGTTGAAACCGATAATTTTAAAGGATACTACGGAAATGGATTTGTCATCTGAGACTGCGTTAATTCAAGAAATTAAACAGCTACAAATGGAGGTGCCCTTGTTGCAAGCTATAAAATAAATTCCTGAGTTGAATCAACTGATCAAGCAGCTGTGTATCAAAACCCCGAGGAGGAAACCAAAGAAGATAAAAATTGTTCACATAGATGGGTATTTAGCCGACTTTTTATCTGGAAAGATTGTGGCTCAAAAATATGATGACCCCGATAGTCCACTCATAACAGTCACAATTAATGAAGTGGCAATACCAAATGCATTAGTGGATTTAGGAGTAGCCATTAATATAATGGTTGTGGATGTAATGGAAAAATTGGGACTTACTGATTTATGCCCAACAACTATAGTCTTACAAATGGTGAATCATTCTATAGCCATTCCAAAGGGCGTTATTGAAAACATCCTTGTTAAAGTAGACAGATGGGAATATCCAATTGAATTTCAGGTCATCCAATTGCTTATGCCTAAAGATAGCTACTTGATAATTCTCAGAAGACCATGGTTGGCCACTATAGTAGAAAAAAATGATTGCAGAGAGGGAGGAATGACCATTTATCATGGTCCAAATAGTAAAAATTTATTTTTGTACCCTCCTGCTAAGCCCACTAAACACAACAAAGTTTGGGTTGATGAACCAGAAGATGTCAATAATCGGGATAGTTTTGCTTCGCTAGTTATGGTAGTCATTAAACAACATGAAGAAGAACTAGAGGATGAATTAGTGGGCGATATAGAGCATTTTTCCATAGGTTTGAGTGACGAGGAAATGGTTGATGCTCCATAAATTTTGAGACAACCGATTGATGTACATGGGATGGAACCGACTTATACTTCTATGGGAATGCCATGTCCGTTGGCCAATATGATTCCCAGAACTAGATATTTCTTTGAGGATATTACTAAATTCCATCAAATGATACCTCATAGTTGTCCTCTCAACACCTTGTTGCAACCAATTCATACTGTCACTTCGGCCTACCCAGAAACAAAATCAATAATGTTGTTGCCAGGAAAAACCTTGAACATTAATAGTTGGTTGACAGAGATAGAAGAGGATCTATTATTTAATGTGCTGGTGAAACGATCTAAAGCTTTTGCTTGGGACTACATAGATATAATGGGAATCCATCCAAGTGTGTGCATGCACCACATTTATACTGACCCTAATATAAGACCTATACATCAGCCGCAAAGGAGACTCAATCTCGCATTAAAAGATCTCGTTAAAATTGAAATTGAGAAACTTCTTCGAGCAAGATTTATTTATCCTATCTCTGATAGTAAGTGGGTGTCACCAATGGTTATAGTGCCAAAGAAAAATGGGAAGTGGAGAATCTATGTAGATTATAGAGAACTCAATAAAGCCACCCATTGGGATGATTTTCCCTTACCATTTGTTGATCAAGTCCTGGACAATTTGGTTGGGAGGAAATATTTCTCTTTTTTGGACGGATTTAGTGGCTACAACCAAATTTAGTTAGCACTAGAAGACCAAGATAAGACAACGTTTACCTATCCCTGGGGCACATTTGCATATCAATTTCTTCCCTTTGGACTCTATAACGCGCCTGCAACCTTCCAAAGAGCCATTTTGGCTATATTTGTTGAGCTTGTCAACGATTGTGTAGAAGTTTGCATGGAAGAATTTACTATTTATGGGTCAACCTATGAGGAAGCCCTTCAGAATTTGGATAAATTTTAGAAGGTTTGTGAAGATCACCGACTATCCCTTAGCCATGAAAAATGTCCAATAATGGTGGAACAAGGAATAGTTTTGGGACATCATATATCCTCAGAGGGAATAAAGGTTGATCATAAGAAAATTGAGGTCATTCAGCAGTTAACTAATCCTCGAACCCAAATGGATGTTAGAAGTTTCCTCGAGCATGCTAGTTATTATCGAAGGTTTATAGAAGCCTTTAGTAAGATAGTTACCCCTATTTTTTTCCTTCTCCAAAAGGATGTTGAGTTTAAATGGACACCTAAGTGTCAAACATCATTTGAAACTATAAAGGAGAAGCTTGTATCTACTCCTGTTCTGCGTGGACCAAACTAGAAACTTTCATTCCATATCTATGTCGATGCTTCAGATGACCCAATTGGTGCAGTATTGGGATAGGAAGATGAGAATGTGGGTAAATATGCTATATACTTTATTAGTAAAAACCTAACATCTACCGAGAAGAACTACACAACTACGGAAAAAGAATTTATGGTTGTGGTTCATGCTATTAAATTTTTTTGTCATTATATTACAGGATACAAAGTCACAGTTTATATAGATCATTCAGCTGTGAAATATTTAATGAATAAACCTGAAGTTAATGGTTGAATTATGAGGTGGCTATTGCTCCTTCAGGAGCTCAATGTTACAATACTTGACAAGCCAGGAAGATTTAATGTAGTGGCAGACTTTTTGTCTCGGATCAAACAAGAATACAATGATTGTGCACCAGTACAAGATGAATTTCCAGACGAAAATCTATTTGCTATTTCCATAAAAAACACCTTGGTTCACCAATATCGCCAACTATTTAGCCACTTCTGAAATACCTCCTGAGTTCACATCAAAACAAAGGAAGCAACTTATAAGGGAAAGTGCACCATTTAAATGGATAAATGGGATTTTATTCCGTTGTGGACCCGATATGGTCTTGAGAAGATGTGTTAGGGCTGATGAAACTTATAGCATTTTGAGGGCCTGTCACGATGATCCTTCTGAGGGTCATTATTCTTCAAAAGGGACTTCTCATAAAATTTTGGGGTGCTGGATATTATTGGCCTTTGATGCATAAGGATGTTAAGAGGTATATTCATCGATGTGATGAATGTCAAAGGGTAGGAAGACCAACTGCTTCTACAGAAATGCCTTTATAGCCCCAGGTTGTCCTTGAACCATTTGAAAAATGGGGATTAGATTTCATTGGTCCCTTAGATCCTTCTTCCCAAGGGAAAGAGTATATCCTTATTTGCACTGATGACCTGACCAAGTGGGCATAAGTTCAAGCCTTGTGTGTTGCTAGAGAGGAACAAGTTGCAAATTTCCTCTATAATAAAATTTTTCTCAGGTTTGGCATGCCATGAACTATTGTTACAGATCATGGACCCCAATTTATGTCTAAAGTCCTTTTGGCATTTACAAATCACTTCCAAGTAAGCCATAAAAAGTCTTCTCCCTATCATCCACAAGTGAATGGCCAAGTAGAAGTAACCAATAGGGAGTTAGAGAATATCCTAACAAAAATAGTCTCCTCAGGAAGGAAAGATTGGGCTAGAAAACTACCTAAAGCCATTTGGGCATATAACACGGCATGGAAATCCACCACCAGATTCAGTCCTTATGAACTCATTTTTGGAAAGAAACCCCTTCTGCCTATTGAGTTTGAACTCCAAACTCTATGAACAGCTATGGAGTTGGGTCTAGATTTGAAAGAAGCCCAAGTCGAATGAGTTCTACAATTAAGTGAATTGGATGAGCTTAATTTAGATGTTTTCCACCAAATTGAATTGGTTCAACATCAGCGAAAAATTTGGCATGACAAACACATAAAGGAGAGAGAGTTCCATAATGGCGACTGGGCCTTGCTATTTGATTCTAGATATAAAAATCATAAAGGGAAACTCAGGACTCATTGGTTAGGGCCATATGAAATCAGTGAAGTTTTCTCAAATGGCACGGTTCAACTAAAACCCATTGATGGGGACACACGAACTCTCTTAATCAACGGTCATCACCTACGCATCTACCAGAAGCCTGCTAATAAAGAAGAATTCACAAAATTGGTAGAAATGCAAGGAGAAATCCAATGCATTGACTCTACCAAGGCAGAGTTCACTTAATTACCTTATATGTAAAAAAATAAAAAATAAAAAATAATGGAAAATTATAATAAAAAGGCATGTATACCAGTTGTTTTAAAGTATTTTTCCTCAGTTTTTAATCTTTGGACTTCACTACATGTTGTTGTATCCATTTTTGCAGGACTTCTCATAAATAAGGAAGTAGCTTCTGGAGAAACTGATCCAGGTGCTACAGAACTTTACGATCCAGATGATTGATACTCTAGAATTCATAAACTTATGTCTAGATGCTCTGGAACTTGCATCTTAACTCATCGTGTCCTGTAGAATGGTGATTGTTGGGGACATGCTCCCGAGGTTCGAATTCATCCATTGTTGTCTTTCCTCTTTTCGGCTGCATCTCTCAACAATGTTCCAGAACTCATCCTTCGATCACTACTCTAGCTCTATCTTTTTTTTCGTCGATGCTCCAGAATCCTTCTTTCGTCGATGTTCTGGAACCTTTCCTCCATTGCTGCTCCGGCCGCATCTCTCAATGATGCTCTGGAACTTGTTATTCCTCTATGTTTCGAGTAAATTCTAAAAATTGTGCTCTGAAACTTATCTACCTTCATGCCACCACCTTTTTTCATTTAATTTGAATCTCGATAATACCTTGATTATCACGACCTGGTACATACGCCTTCCTTTCTTTTCAAAACATTTTTTTTTAGTAATAAATAAGCCACCATCTTTTCATCATAAATGGATGCCGCCACGACAGGTTGTCTTCATTGATGACTCCGTCATTGGCAAGCTTCCCCCTCACATCATAATAACCTTACCGTCACATCAGCCAATACCATTTCATCATCCTGTCAAATCAGTAAAGATATGAGATCTTCGAACGATCAAAGAATGCAAGTAAGTAATAATTTTTTCTTTAAGTAAGTATTTATTTTCGAATAAAGCATAATTAATTGGCATGAATTTTCCCTCCCAATTTAGTAACTTGTGCCACTCAGCGATCAACTATTAGTACAACAATATTTCTGCATGCCTCCATGTAAATTAAAATCATTGCACAACAAGCTCCAAGCAAGACAAATAAATAATCTCATTAGATTGTATTTTCAAAAATAGTTGTGTACAAGTTTCTTGCATTGGGAATTTTTTAAGCAGGGTGACAGATACGAAAAAATGGGGGGTGCAAAGAAGAAGTCTGAGCCAACTTCTGCAGAGAAATTATTGGGGTTAAGTAATATCTCTAGTCTGTTCGAAGAGGCAGGATGGTTAGACTTCATCAAGAAATTTGAGGGATATAATGAAAAGTTGGTGAACGTGTTTGCAAATAATTACTTAAATGGTCAGGCGACACTTCATGGGAAGCGCTTCAAGGTGAGTCCAAACATTATCTCTCGCCTCTCTAGGTTAAGTAATTCCGACATTAAATTGTCTGAAATGACTCAAATTACATACCAAAAATTATCTGAGTTATTTCTTAGAGAGGGAGACCCGCATCCTATCTTAGTTATTAGTACTAGAGGGAAAAATAAGGGATTTCAAAGAACCTCTATACTAGAACCCTGGGGGATTGTAGTGGCTTATATTATAAAATATTTCACCTATGAAGGACAACTCACTACATTAGTAGGACCTGCATTTCACATGCTAATCCATTTGCGCCATGGAAAGGAAAACCCTGCTCTTAAGGTCAATTTGCCAGAATTTTTGTGTGATTCTGTAAATTCTTCTATAGAAAGATACAAGACTGGGATAGGGCCACTTAAACATCATAGGTTAATTCACTTAATTTGCAAATATTATTTCCGTAAGAAACCTGAAAGTAAGTGGGAGAAATTTTTATGAAAATTTGAAAAGTCCTCAATTGAAAGAAAATCAAAACCAAGGGAATCATCTAAACAAGTTGCTTCACCTTCCGGAGCAATTTCCCTTGAGGGCTCTCAAGCTCCTAAAGATAAAATTCCCACAACCCTTGGTAAAGAAGTGTCAGAATCTTTGAATGAAGAATTTAAAACCCCTGATCAGTCAAAGGATGTAGAAATTATTTATCCAAATGTGAGCATTCCCTTGAGGAAAAGAAAGAGAAAAACACCTATCACCTTCGAAAATATTCCTCCCTTGAGGAGAAGCAAACGTTTATCTTCTGAGTCCACAGAAACCCTAGTACAGAGTGTAGGAAGTAGTGCAAAGAAAAAGAAGTTCAGGAGACAGACAAAACCCATGGAAACTTCTGATCCTACCAATGATGTGGACATGTCTTTAGAAAAAGAAAATTTTGTTGGGGAAATTCCTTCTCACTTAGAATATGTAGAAAAATACCTCGCAGAGGAAATGCCTTCCCACATAGGACATGAAGAAGAAGCCTGTGATGAGGAAATCCAAGAAATAGAAAGGGAACAGTCACCACCTTCCATGGAAGTTGAGGATAGTGTTTTAGGAAATTTGTCCCCTGTTGTAAATAGAGTTGTTGAAATGGTTGAAAATGAAAATTCTAATGCAAAACTGGAAAAGCTAAAATCAGAAATTAGTAAGCTAGAAAGGCAATTGCATGAGAACAAGGAACAAATTGAATTGCAAAAAGAAGAGCTAACAATACATGCTACTGTGATAAGTAAAAGAGATCAGGAAATTCAAGGTTTGAAGCTACAGGTATAAGAAAAAGATACATTGATTCATGAATTGCAAAAACAGATCTAGGAGTTGACTCAAGAAAATAGGACTTATAATGTTGATATTTCTGGAAAAAATAAAGAAATTGTAATGTTGAAAAAGAATTTTATGCTTATATTTTCAGATTTTGAGGAAGAAAAGAAAACACATAAAGAAGAATTAAATGCCTTTCTTAGCAAAATTGTGGAATTAGAACAGGACTTACAAGAAAGCACAACTAAACCAATAATGGAATCAAAGGAAATCCAGACTGAGCTAATTGTAACTGAATGGTTCCAAGTCCGAATCCCTCTATTGTTGATGAAATGGATGGAAAGGTGTTATTTCTTAGGAGATGCTAATATTGAAAACTACAAGTTAAAAAGAGAATTAGTACTTCTAAAAGAATCATTTCATAAAGCTTATAGAGGAAAACAAGATGCATGAGCTCGTAGAATATTTGCTATCCTGTAGAAGGCCATCAAGGTTGTATTCAATATTCCTCAATGGATAATGGATAAGATGGAAACTATTCAAAATTTATAATGATCAACCATATGAGCCTAATGTTAAGGAATTTGTTAAAATATTTTTGGAATCAACTCCTGAAGATCAAGATTTGCTTTGTGAATTCTTTATTCATGATATTTTATTGGAAAATCATATTGATTTCTTCATTAATCTATTTGTTGGAGAAGTACAACTAAGGGCTCTGTTGTCCACTATGCAGAATCAGATTCATTGGTAGGAACGCAGTAGAGAATATGCTCAAGCCGAGAGAACTATGGGCCTTCAAATAAGATCTCCTAATAGTAGGTCTGTAGATTTTAAGGATACCTTTTTAACTCTGATGTTAGATGAGAAAATGAAAGGAAGATATGATAACAGTCTCCGACTCTACTACAACCATTTCATGGACCATGGAAAAAAGTTAATTGGAAAATCTTGGCATGCTTGTGAAGAAAGATATACTCCACTGCCAACTCATCTAAAGAAAAGAGAGGTCATCTCTCCTCTTAATATTAAATGGTCTTTCAGAAGGGCAGATGCTTTAGCTAAAATCCTAAAAGACCTCAAGACAAATTGGATAGGGATGAGGTATAGACCTCCTTTGCTGCTCGATCCACCCCCTCCTTTCCACATCAACACGGATCAGAATGATAGAGTTTTCAATGAATGGAAAGAGGGAGTTTATTTTCATACAGGTTTCATTCATGAGCCTATAACATTTGATCAAATAGAAAAAGATGAATATGATATTAGTGCCAAATATGAATAATGGAACAAAAGTCAGGGCTGCAACTATGGGGTAGGAGGACCTGCCAGGAACTAGGAGGGGGAGGAAATGATAAGGTAAAAATAAACTCATCAAAATAATACCGAGGAAGCCTATTCATGTGTGCATAACCTTCATCCTCTGCCAATTAATTAAACTTTAGGAGAAATAATTGCTTATCTTTAAGAAAAATTGTACAAACTTTATTTCTTATGATTTATTGAAGTAATCTACCAATACGGATTTAATGGGTTGTTTTGAGTGTTTTGTAGAGCAATAATCGAACATCATGCAGCAGTTGCACAACATTTAACTAGCACGTGCCTTAGTAAAGATTGAAGATATACGTTGGGAACCTGCTCCTGAACTTTAAGCTGATGAACTAAGGATAAAGTTGTTGTTAGTTTAATTTCTGTTATGTTTTTAAGTCAAAGACTTCATGGCTCAACTCGAGCCTTTTTAATGTTTATGTAATGGGTTTTAAAGACATAAAAGTGTGCTATAATCTATTAAAGTTTTTTTCAATGGTTATCTATGTCATATGAAATCTAGGACTTAGTTAGAGTTTTTCTATAAAGATGTAATTTTCCAGAAGCAAAGGATATCACACAATAGTAAAGTTATGTTGTCAATATGTTTCTTAAATACTTATGAATAAACAAATTACCTTATATCTATTTCTGAGTTGTTGAGTTATGAAAAATCATCTGTAATGGGAGAACTTCTGAATCAGCTATGTATGTGACCTGAAAACAACCATAGTAACCCATGAGTTGGCCACTCGAGGGAGAGTAGATAAAATAGATGAGTATTTACTTCTTGGCATTTCATTGCATGCATGATAATTAGAATTTCAGTTTCTTGCACATGTTAATCTTATAAAAACTATTAATACAGTCACTAGGGAGTCTGAAGTTCCAGAGCACTTGTTTGTTCTTTTCGCAACATGTTAGTAATTGTAAACTATTATTTTCCATGTTAATTAGATGTTTCCAAGTTTATTCGCAAGCTTTTCTACTTTTGTAGTTCATACGCTTTTTAGTTTAATTGTTTCCATGTTTTCCTATTTAGTTATCATGTTTTCTAGGTTATTTATTTTATGCTTTCTAGTTTAATGTGTTCTCAGTTTCCTTTAAATTAATTTGTTCATCAGTAGATAGTTAGGTGGCCTTAGGTTAGAAGTTAATATCGGAAAATGAAAAATTTAAAGGAGATAATTGAGTTCTCCTCTTCTATTACAAACTGCCTTGGACACTACTTGGTCGACATATTGACTTTTATCTTCTAAAGTAATAGGACTTAACGACTTCCTATCAGGCCCCTTATGATAGCATGGAGATGGATGACAAGTTTGACAATTTGTGGAATGATGAGCATCCATATTCTGATGATAGTGATGAGAAAGACTCCAGTTCAGAGGAGGTTGAAGCTCAATCAAATGAAGGAGTAGAATCAGAAACAAAAGTCCAAATGACCTTTGCGTAGAAAAAGGGGAAAACCATGAAGCAACCTAGAAAGGTTTCTTCTAACGTGCAGGTAAACATATCATGTGTGAGGTCTTCACTGACTCGCACCTGGATTGCAAGGAGGACCAGGACAACCCAGTCACAACAATCCAAAACTGTAGTCGTAGAAGACTCACCACCAACAAAGCGGTAGCACACCAATGCATCTTTTGGAGAGTGTTCGCAAGAGCCTGAAACAAACCAAGAGCCATCAACAAGCCAAGGATAACAATCATCAGTGTTGCAGGTATCTTTCACTCCCTTTTCTCTTGTTTCATAGTCCTTAGTTGCCCCTACTGTATCCGTGATGCCTCTCGTTTTAGGTGCTAACCCTTCCTTTTTAGCCTCTGTTTCAATGATCATAAGGGGTTTTGCACAATTCTCTCATACGACCCCATTTTCCCTTACTCCTTCATGGACCCTTGCACCATTTTCCTTGGCCTATTCCACATCTCCAAGTGCCTCATATTCTTCCTCTGCTACCATCATTAACACATACCCTACTGTTACCGTGTCGGTCTCGGTCCAGTATTCCCAATAGATGGAATCTGCCATGACGTCTCTTCCCTCTATCCCTCCTACTGATTCACAGGTTCGGTATTGAAATATCCCTCCTTTTTCTCCTCAAACAGTTAGTGTTCCAAGGAAGAAGTTGCTAGGGACCGCTACCCTCTCATTTCCTTTTTCCCTTCCTCCTAGTGCACCTTTTGTAGGTGGACTCATTAGGTCACCATCAAATTTTTTATCAGAAGACGATAAAACTAAGCAAGCACAAGCAATCAGATCCCAAAAGCAAAAAGCAAAAGATGCTAAGAGGCTAGCGGAGCCAAAAGTGAAGACTATTTTTAATGAGGCTCAATAGTCGCTACATTTTGCGACTGTGTACCCGACTGTCAGCAAACCACAAGGAGATATGCAGTTGATGACTACAATATGTATGCCATAGGGCTCGATCTAAGCATAGCCTGACCTTAAGACAAGGTGGAGCTCATGGAGGAAACACAGCGGGTGGTGACCACCGACTTTCTTAAGTTCAATCGCCAGCTAAGGAAGAGGGAAGAAGAGCTGAAAAGTGTCAAGGAAAGGGTCGAGGTCTTGCTCACCAAAGAAAAGGTGAGGGATGCTAAATTTAAGCGCTTATCCCAACAAGAAAAGATGGAGAAAACAAAGCTCTGGGAGGAACTCGCGAAGTTCCAATCTCCCAATCCTAACCTGGTCACTGAACTACAACAGAAGAACCAAAGATATCAAGACCAGTTGGTGCAGTCGAGGCAAGAAGTACAACAAAAATTTGAAGACATTTGTCACCAATGCACTCAACAAGAGAAATAGATGCAACAAAAAGATGCAGATTTCGAAGTCCATTGGGCCCAACTGGAGAATGAGGTTCAAGAAACAAAGTCTTCCTTGGAGAAGGAAGCATCAAACAAGGAACGAGCCGAGGCAAGCTGGATCGCAAAATCATAGATCCTATAGGGACAACTCTCTACGGCAAACCAAAAGGTTGTGGAGCTCATGCATAATATGGAATTAAGGGATGCAGAGATAGCCCTATTAAAAAACTCTATCCAACCTCATGTCATTGGGTCAGACCTTCTTCAAGTAGCTCAATAGTTATATGTTTCATATTGGGAAAGAGTGAAGGATTTTTGCCTAACTCTACAGCCAACACTCCAATTTATGGCGGAAGCAACAAGTTTCGACATGGAGGTTCATGAAAAAATAAAGCGGTTCCCTCAATCCATCACAGAGAGAGTTTCAGAAGCCAGGAGGTTGTTGGACAGGTTATATACGGTCCCCGATGAAGTCTTGTTGAGCGCAGGGGTTGAGGACTAGAAGGCCGCTACTAAAATATCTAACAGGTTCATCCATTTCCATGCAACCATCCTCCATGCCAATGAGTGCACCACCACATTGGATTGGACCATGAATAGTATGCGAGCAAGGTTCTCCCACCTAACTCAGATGGGATTACCATCCCCATTCCTTGGAGATGAGTCGGTGGCCACAGTGGAGCATATTGCAACTAAGATTGAATAGAAGCAATGGGATGCATCTACTTTTTATAGTTTCAGTTAGCCCCTTGCTATAGAAGATATTGAGAGCGTCACTCATCTGATTGCATTACTTCTTTTTCAACTCGAGTCCTGGGCCGATATATCAGTGATGCTGCCTTACAAAGAAATGATCAACCTACATGGAGCATAAGAAAATCTACATGACATATTGACTCCCTCTGATGTTGAATGGTTGCCTCTACAAACTGCTCTCTCTAAGCTCTGATCATGTCGCCCAATGGAGAAGGATTTGGTCTGCAAACCAAAAATTTTGGGTTCCTTGTTTCGCAGGCGAAATGCCCTTGATAGTTGCCAAAAGTTGTGAATATAATTTCCCCAAGCTCCCTTCGGGTTATTTTATTTTTTCTCAACACCGACCACACCTTTCGATTGAATGCAACATCAGGTTCCTTTCGCAAGGATTTATTTGAATGCTACCACTTGTAAGTCGGACGCTCTTCGCTTGGATCCTTTCCTTCACTTTTCAAATGCCCCCGCCATGCTTCCAAGTGTCGGCAGTTCGCATTCTTCAAAGTTTCTTCTCGTCGCTTCCTTATTGGGCCACAATTGCATGCCACGTAGCATCGGTCCGCACACATTCCTTGGCGGTCCCCACCTACAATGTAGTATCTTTGGGAGACCTCCACGTGTATTCACCGCATGGAAGGAAGAATGAACATCGGGCCTTGTCGCTAGCCATGTGGATCTTCTAAAGGCTTCATCGCGTAGGAGAAGGAAGCAAGCAACAACCTCAAGTAGTTGCCACATATTATAACCGCCGTCATAAGGGGGTGACACATGTCGAAAATCTGGTCTGTTGGAACCACTGTCATCATTTCTAGGGGATGCATCTAGCGTTGGGCAACCTCATTCATGACCCGAATATTTTTCCGTTGCAACGACCGAGGAAAATCATTACAATATACATCATTGCTCATGATCGAAGGATCTTTTATGTTACTTACTCACCAGGCTAAGGATTTTATTATAAATACTGCTTCTTCTTTCGAAGAAAGGGTTCGGATTTTGACAGAGAAATTGGTGGAAGAACCAGGCCTTTTATTTCTTTTTAGATTATTGAAAAAGAACTTACAAATTGTGCCCTTGTTCATCCTTTCTATTTTCTTAGGATATTTGATAAGTTTTACTATACCGTTATGGTACTGAATGTTTCATTTGTGGAACTTCTATAAATTTAATGCAAGTTTGTTGGTTTAGATCATGTCTTAGAACTCCTCTTTTTAGTAAATGTGCATGAATATTATTTTATGTCATTGGGTGAATCATTCAGACTTCTATCTCTAATTTTTGTCATTCTAGGACATAACAGATTGTTGAATGGGCCCTTAAATCACATCCACAAGATAGATTTATCGTGCCTTACATCTAAATATTTGCGCATCGCCCTAGTTAGATCTTTTATTTTTTATATATGCTTCCTTTCCCCATTAAAAACCCTAGTTATAGAAGAAGCCAACTTCTTTAAAATCTGGAGGTTACTCAGTTCAACAAAATAGGTCCCCCCTTTAACTGAGTTTCCCATAAAGGTTGTTACCTTGTCAATTTTTGGCATCAATAGTTATTATTATAAGTAAAAAAAAAATTAGCTTCTATAGGATTTGAAGTTATAAGTGAGATTTTTGGAATGTCAAAGTGTGTTGGGTTGAATTTATATTATCTAAAAAAAGAAGGTGTAAATTTTAATGAACCCTAATCATCACCGGGGCATGCATTAGAAATGAGTGAAGAAAGTGAGTTAGCACCATCATTAGGAATATAAGTTAATGGTAGTGTAATATGATTTTAAATTAAAGAGTGAATTATGTTTTTAAGAGTAGGAAAAATGTTAAGAGTAATCATGCATTAGCTAATAATTAATCTTTAATTAATTATTTGTATAATTTATTCTCATGCACTTAAGCTAAACTTAGTAGTGCTTTTTTATGTTAATTGAAGTGAACTATTATTAGATCATTTTGTCTCATCGCATGTGATGCTGACACTTGTCATGATCTAATCCCTTTATTGTTTAGGGTTTCTCACATATAGCCCTCAACCCTCATTATATTATCATAACCTTTTTGATAACCTTTTGAGAACTCATGATATCCTTGAAGACTCTCAAGGTTCATTTTGTAGCTTTTTCTTATTGAGGATATTGCATATTATTCTTTGCATCTCTCTTGTGTGGAAGGTGTATTTGTTTGTTGTTTGATCTCATGGATCGTATTTTTCACAATAATAACAAAAAAATAATTAAATGAATGACCAAGATCGGTCTTTCGACAATGTTAAAAGGGATCAAGGTCAACTCATATTGTATGTGCTTGACTATTATAGAAATATTTAATAGATTGATGTAAGGTAGATGAGATTGTACCCATAGCATGTATCCATGGTCAACCTAGAAGAAGGTTATATGATAAATTTACTAACATTACAGATACTAGGGTAGGTAAAGTAATGATTCCTAGCTCAATAGGTAGCATGAGCATGCCAAGATCTTGTTGAGAAACATTATCAAACCAACAAATAGAGAGAGATGTATCAACAAAAGAAGAGGGATCAACATGAATACGATGTAATAAATCAATACCATAAACATAGAGACTTGATCCAAGATCAATAAGATTGTATTTGATACCCACATTATCAACACCAATAATGAACATAAGAGGATCATATTAAATTTGTATTTCAAGAGAAGGAAGTTCATGTTGATTGAAATATTTGGAGTATCAAAATGAATACATTCTATTAGAGTATTCACATCAGTTACTCTAGTAGAAGATGGCGCATGGATATCCTTTAGATCCTTTTGAAGTATACCATGATAAATAAGAGAAGTTTTAAAAATTTCCCTAAGAGAGATCATAGTGGGAGTTACATAAAGTTTCTCAATACAATCATATTCTCTGAAGGATTTAGAAACAAGCTTAGGAGTAGTTGGAAAAATTGGTGTAGAATAATGAAGAGACGTTGAAATGTTAATATTTTATTTATTTTTATAAGTGTTATACATGTAGTCTATTGAAGTATAACCATTAGCCATAAGAATGTTGGAAGTGATAGATTTAGCAATATGAATATAATAACATAGAGATCATGCTATATTTGGGATACCCCAAATGATTATTATGGGTTTTTGTATTGGAGGTGTTTCTTGTGCTTGATAAAAATAAAATTGTGTTTTCTCAAGTACTTGCAAAGCATAAAAAAATTTATATTAATTAGATTATTAGAATTATTATGAGAAGTAGAACATTTTGAAGAGTTTGAAGAAAGAAAAGTAGAAATAATTGAAGAAGAGATATTTTTAGTAGAAGATACTTGCTCAAAATTAATAATAATTTCATCTAATATATTTAAATCGTCTTTAGAAAAAAAATATTATATGCATAAAAGGTTTGGAGAAAGAGATCTGATATATTCGAATAAATTTTATTCACCAAACTAGAAAATAGAATAAAATTTAATGAAGAAACTAGAAATAAATTATTGAAAAGAGGTAATTTAACTAGAACTCAAGTTCACCAAATGTAGAGAAAGAAAAAATTTGGTTTAATCAAAACAACTTATTTTAATAACCAAACTCCTATTTTACTTCAAATAAATTAAAATCTTTACATTTACTTGCAGAAATAAAAGATTTATCAAACAAACATATAGAATGTGATTTAAACTCAAATTATATGCTACTTTTATAATATAAAATTCTTGAGAACTGGAAAATATTAATTTAGATAAGGTGCATAAAATATTTTAAATTTTATCACTCAAAAAAATAAAATATAACTTGAAAGAAACTTTAAGACAAAAGACAAAGCTCTTTGTTCAAGATTCCAACATATTGCATAGACATCCTCGTGTCATACTATCATCCTTTACCAATCACCCTAGAAATTTCTTAAACATACAACTTAGCTCTAGAATCACTTTAACTAAAGATATCATAAGAAAAAAGTTAGGGCTATTTAGGGGTTTGCCTCAGTCAAACCCTTGTTTTGACCTTTCAAACTCCATAAGTAGCCAAAAATAAAGATGATTGATAAATTGTGTGCTTTTAAATACTAAATGAATTAAGGATATAAAGAAAATGATAAAGAAAGATATTTTGATAATGGTATTACTGTAGTGTATGGGGAAAACCACCACTACATGAAAATGAAAAAGATAATGATAAACTTGTGTATATATATACTAAAGAGATTGTTTCACTTTGAAAGGTAGATACCAAAATAAAATAATAAAGTAAAAGTACTACCAATAGTATAATTTACCTCCACTGAATATAATATATGCAACAATCAATGCCACTTCCTTTGGAAAGCTTAAATTATTGAAGAGAGAACTAATAGCATAGTGATTGAAATCCAAGTAAGATATCTATAAATGATTGAGAGAGTTGAGAGTATTTCAATAGAGTTTTTCCAAGGGTATGAGGTTGAGAGATTCAATGAATAAAATTGTAAAAAAATATTTGAGTATGGTCAATTTCTTTCTTTTTTTTCCCTCAAATGTGAGGGAAAAGGGGTTACTTTCTACTTTGGACATTATGACACATGTTGTAAACAAGCCACATGAAAAGTATGCTTTTAAAGCTTAATTTTTTTAAGGATGTCAATGTGTCGTGTAGACGCATGTCACACTCCCATCCAAAAATATTCTTCTAAAATTTCATGTATATTCTTGAAGTACATTATATTCTTCAAAATGTGAGGCAAAATATTTGTTATAGAAATAATGAAATTGATCATAAAGACACTAACTAAGGTGAGTTCAAAATATAATGTCAAATTGTGTTAATATGCAATTTTCAACACTATAGTCTCACATAATTGAATGAATTAAACCATAGATAATGGAATCATGAATTTTCATTGTATGTATAAGTAATGACTAGAAAAAATTATCATGTAGAGCTCATGGCTATATAAATCATTCTACAGGTTCCTTTTTATTTTCACTCTTTCAACCAATTAGTAATATTTTTGAACATGTAGAAAAGATCTCAATTGTCTTTAATTTCCTATAAATGTAATATTTTTAGAATGATTTTCCCATGGTGACCTGACCCATGGCCTTTATAACCCAAAATTTATAAAATCATATATCATAGGTCATATAGTTTATCAAGTGATATAATAAAAATCAATAGTAGATGTGTCACTCTTAACATCACTATCACACGTATAACTAAATTTTATTTCAAGAGTATTACTATTTGGAAGGTAGTATATGATTACATATAGATGGGTGTGTTTGTGATCTAAGTTGTAAAACCCAAATCCCTAAGGTTGGATAGTCTCCCAGTTGTCAAGGGTGTCAAACTTGGGAAGAGTATCACATAAAATATGTTCAGGTTAGGCACCTTAGGACCAATTATTCAGGTGGGTAAGACCTCTTTCACTTTTGGATCTATTGAACCAAGGGGGTTTCCCTAAGGTCCCACAAAAATATCATAATAACAACTAAACATTAACCACAACACAAATCATACCCACTACATAGCGCATCCCTTAAATTTATTATCATTTTATGTCTATATGTTGGTTTGTAAAACTTAAGGTCAAGCACCTTATTAAAGTAGATCACATGCCACATAAATTTAAAAGAATATATTTTATAATAAACCCTTGTGATGTTACATACATACAAACATGGCAATTGGAAAATATAGAACAAATAAAAATAATAGATATTTATATTAATTTATGTTGAGTGTGTTGGGATGATGGGAGGAAGAGCCAGTAATAGATCAATGCCTTTATCTAGTTGGGAAACATAGTCTCTAAGCTAATACAAAAACATGTAATAAATGAAACCAAAGTGATAAATTATTGAAGATGTCATGTCCCCTTTCCCAAAATAGTTCTTACTAAATACAGTAAGTTCCCACTATTTAGAAATGCATAGTCGAGGTCACGAGACAATTTATCGGGGAAGATGGTGTTAATTTAATATCTTATTTGTTCCAATTAATTTCAAATATTTGAACAAATAAATAATAAATTAAATTATGAATAAATGTTAAATTTCTCTCTTGGACTCGTGGGCATTTTCTTGGAATCATGAGACAATTGTTGGGTGGAAAAAATGGTGGGTTAATTGTCTTTTGTAATGGATGAAGCTAATTGGTCAAGACAATTGTTAAGGGAATTTTTTATCACCATTTGGAAATGGTTTTTCATGGCTGTAGTGGGGAATGTTGGGCACCTTCTTGTTAATTTTTTCATATTTCAATAGGAAAAAATGTCATTTGGAGGATTATTGCATTTTATCATTTTTCTCACTAACTTTGTTGCTTGTGTTCTTCAATGGCTAGTAAACCATTAGAGTTGGAGGCTTTTGGACATGATTCCCAGGGGTTTTAGGTGATTTGAGTATGAGAGGCCTTAGATCGTAGTAATTAATCTCATTCATAGCTTAAACTTGTGTTGAAGGAGTGTACAATTCCAATAGTTTTTAGTATTGTTGTTTGTAGGTGTAATTTGAGTAGTTTGCAGTGATGTTGTTTGAATTCTAGTTTGAAATAGTTTTTATATGATGTGTGGATGTGGGTTTTTTTTTTTGCATTTGTGCACTTCTACCTAGATGCCAAGAGTTGTTAGTACAAGTTTGGAGATTTTATAGTGCTTTTTGGGGGCTTTTGAGTGTCCTACAATCAATGGAATTGTCATGTTTGATGCGGGTTTGTAGTAAGTGCTTATATTTTTTGTAGAAGTTGTTACCCTTGAAAATATCTATAACAAATCTATATTTATATAAAATTCTAGAAATAATAATAAATTTCATTTTGTGGTGTTTGGAGCAAATTCAGGTATTCGTTTTATTGTTTGCATACATTGTTTTTGATGATTTTGATGCCATTTGTAATTGAATGATAAAAATACTTAAAATCTATTGTTTTAATATGGAGGGACATTACACAAGATATCATAAAATACTAGGTCTTTCAAAATGCACAAGAAGACTATGCTCTACACATACACTCAAAAAAACCATAAATAGTTGAAAAATATTAAATGAGTCTACTTAGTAATCCATGAGCATACCCATACATTTCCTTTATTATTTTGAGAAGATACCTTATGGAAACTTTGCAAGGATTTTGTAGTCATCAAGTCGGATAACTAAACAACACACATCCAAAAATTCCATATACATGGAGACACTCAACTAAGGTCAGTTATGCTTTTAATCACTTGATAGACAAAGGTTATAGATGTTTATCACAAATTTGAGATAAACCCATATCATTACAGTGCCAAAAATATAACATCTAAAATTGGAAGCTGAAACCCCAAAGATTCCTATGAATATCACTATTCTATTGATTTTACAACTACTCTTCTCCAAACTAATCCCCTCTTGTACAAATTAAAGAGGACCCATATATTCGATGTAGGTCGAGCTTGTTAGTTAACAGATTTTTCATTGCAAAAAATTATTTGAAGATGTCCTTGAAATATCTAGTAAGAAGTACCAAACAAACCATTAGTTGGAGGAGTCATTATTACTTAGCAATATTTCTTTCAATTTTTGAGGTACAACCACTTCTTATGTAAAAACTTAAATTTTGAGGTTTTATTTTTACTAGAAAATAAAAAAGATGAAGATTGACTACAAGAACAATAAAAGTAAGATTCTTAAAATAAACTACCACTTCAAAATTTCTACCATAAAAAGTGGAATAAACTCAAATATTTATTCTTTTTGAACCATAAAGTATAACATGCAACCAAGATAAAATCCTCAAAATATTTTTTAGGTTCACATTCTAGTAAGAACCATTGCAAAATTAAATCTAGACTCCATAAACCTTAAGAGTAAAATAAGATATAAATTTCAATTGATGCTTGAGATAGTTATCATATCAAGATCAGGAGAAATAATAGCATAAGAAATTTTTTGGTAGCACATATATTTAGAACAAATTTTCTTTATTGAATATCTAAAGATATAGAGCACAAAGACTTTTTAAGTTTTGTATAAAAAATTATCCAATCTTTCAACCAATTTTTCACTAAACTAAGAAAATATCCTTTCTTTTATAGTAGTCTTTTCAGTTCTAACTTATTATTTTAATTAGCAATAAATAAAAAGGTTATAGTTTTCTTATTATTTCTAGAAACATAAATACTTTTATAACTTTTAAAGGTTTCTAGAAAGGATTACATATCAGGCTTTGGAGGCAAAATATCTCCAACTATATCTTCCTTGTTCTTTATTAGAGATGAATCTAGTACTAAAGATTGTTGTGCTTGATCAAAAACTTTGATCTTATAAGCACAAAACGTCCTTATAAATGGAATAAAAATGATTTTTTTGGTATGATGGCATTATTGGTTTGAAGTCTCCATATAACCTTTTAATTCTAAATATTTTCTAACTTTCTTTGAAACATTGAAAGGTGTGTAGGATAGTGAACAATATAAATATCAATATTTCTCAATTTTCTCATGGATTCCAAATTAAATACATGTTTTTTTAAAGAATTATTTTTAAATCATTACCTTGAAATTCTACTTGATAGAATCAATATTAACAACCTAAGAGTTATGTTTTGTCGAAATATCAAAAATGATGGACAAAAATTCATTTTGATTTTCCACTTTTAGTTCATCACAATCCTTAAATAACTTAGTTTGCTCTAGAATATTCTATTCAATGGCTACCGACTTTCTTTTTTGTACTTTTTTATCCACAGGTTACATAGATTCTCATTGAGACTTAAAAATAATTGATCAATAACAAGTATGTCAATTCTTATTTTTACCATTTCATTAAGATTTTTTTCAACCTTCATCCATATAGATTCTTCCTTTTTTGACATATTTATGTATTCTTCAAACTCCTTTCTATTGGGATCAATTTCATCATATATCATCTTTTCATCCTCAATGAATCTTAACCCATTTTTGTCATCTCTTTGACCTAGTTCTCCATCACTTTTCCATAAGATTGATATTTGGACATTATTTCAATAACCTCCTTACTACTTTTTGAATTGGGGTCAAAAGAAGCATCTATTGTGTGTAATGGTTGGGTTGGAGTATCAACACCATATTTAAGATAATTATTCAAAACTCTTATCCATTGCTTGAGTTGATCCTTGGAGCATTTATATTTTTCAACTCTCTCTACCAATTTGGTAGTTGAGACTTGGAAGTTATGAATATCTCCTTTATGATAAGGACTAAGATCAACCTTAGTGATATTTGAGTTTGTTTTAGTAACTTCATTAATATCCTTGTCTACGATGGGCTAAGCTACCTCCACGTATATGATTCTAGAGGAAAAATATTTCATTAACCTATAAGTATTTTTAGCCTTCTTTGGTTGAGGAAACTTCAAAAATAAATTTGAATCTACATCAAAGTAGGGTACAATCAACCGAGTCACCTTCCTCTTTCTTGAAAAAATTGACTATAACTAAGAAGAGGAAAACTATATGGGGTGCTTATTAAATTTGGGGAAGATGGAGGTGGCCTCACAAGTTTAGGTGTAGTGAATGGAGGTAAAATATTGTCAAAAGATGTTACATCAATTGAGAAAGGAGGACTTGATAGGGTGTAAGGAGTTTGGTGGGAATGTGAAGGTGAAATTTTTTGTGAGAAATGTGGCAAGGGATATGGAGAAGTACCAACTTAGTTAATCAAAATCCTTCAATAACTTAGTTTTCTCTAGAATATTCTATTCAATGGCTACCAACTTTCTTTCTATACTCTTTTATCCATGGGTTGCATAGATTCTCATTGAGACTTGAAAATAATTGCTCAGCAACAAGTATGTCAATTCTTATTTTTACCATTTCATTAAGATTCTTTTCAATCTTGATCCATATAGAATCTTCCTTTTTGGACACATTTATGTATTCTTCAACCTCATTTCTCTTGGTATCAATTTCATCAAATATCATCTTGGCTTCCTAAATGAATCAACCCATTTTTTGTCATCTCTTTAACCCAGTTCTCCATCACTTTGCCATAAGATTGATATTTGGACATTCTTTCAATAACCTCCTTACTACTTTTTTAATTGGTGTCAAAAGAAGCATCTATTGTGTCTAATGGTTGGGTTGGAGTATCAACACTGTATTTAAGATAATAATTCAAAAGTCTTACCTGTTGCTTGAGTTGATCCTTGTAGCATTTATCTTTGTCAACTCTCTCTACTAGTTTGGCAATTGAAACTTGGAAGTTATGAATATATCCTTTATTAGAAGGACTAAGATCAACTTTAGTGATATTTGAATTTTTTTTAATAACTTCATTAATATCCTTGTCTGTGGTGGGCTGAGCTACCTTCATATATATGCTTCTAGAGGCAAAATATTTCATTAAACTACAATTGTTTTTAGCCTTCTTTGGTTGAGGAACTTTAGAAATAAATTTGGAACAACATTAAATTAGAGGACAATCAACTAAGTCACCTTCCTCTTTCTTGACAAAGTCGACTATAACCAAGAAGAGGAAAACCAGATCGGGTGTTTATAAAATTTTGGGAAGATGGAGGTTGCCTCACAAGTTTAGGTGTAGTTAATGGAGGTAAAATATTGTCAAAAGATGTTACATCAGGTGAGGAAGGAGGAGAAGGACTTTATAGGGTGTAAGGAGTTTGGTGGGAATGTGAAGGTGAAAATTTTGGTGAAAAATGTGATGAGGGATATGAAGTACTAACTTGAGAAGGAGATAACAAAATATATATGATTTCTTCTTCTTCTCTTCCTAAATAGTATTTAGTTTCTTTTTATTCACCTCCAACTTCTTTGATTTTCATTTTGGATTTCCCCTACATGATTTCTTAGACTTCCTTTATTTGAAAGGTCATCATCACCCCTTCCTTCATTATTTTTTTTTTGTATTTGGTTGAGGATGAAGAATGAGAGGGAATATATTTCACTTGATTTTTTTTCTTTTTCTTTGAAGCATCTTTTCTATTAATTTTTTTTTATAGATGATCCTTCCGCAACTTTCTTTCTCAAATTTTCCTCTAATCCCTTGAGAACTAGTGCAATTCTTTCATCTAAATATGTTAGTTCTTTGTTGGCCCATTTGATTGGTTAAAATGATTGTTTTGAACACTTTTAAAGTAGATAGGATCAATCAAATCAGATCCATCATCCTCAATCCCATAAATATCTTATTTCAACTTGAAGTCTTTGATTTGTTACAATCTTAACCTTATCTAATATCTTTTTTTGACTTCATGACTATTTTGAAAATTTGCCAAAAAATCCTTAATTTCAATATAATGATGGAATCAAAGTCCAATGTGTTCCTATCAAAATGAAATCTCATAATGTGAAAATGCATAATGAATTTCACCAAGGACCTTTCAATGTTTTGTGCATTAGAGTATGATGTACATTTGTGATGTGCAAGTTTGATGGGAAAGAGAATTCCTACCGTTTTTCTTTCCTTGCATCTTTTATTCACCTCACCAATTTTCCTACACACTTCAATAAGGACAAACTTATTACTCACATACTTTGGTAATTTATTTAAAAATCCATTTAATCCTCCATATAGGTAAATATTTTAAATTCAATGAAATAGCCCCATAAGTGTTGAAATTAGCTTTGTTTCCTCTAGAGATAACCTTACTCCCATGCCACCTTGGAATTCTGTAACAATGTGCATTGTGAATGCATCATTTACCCTTTAGAATATTTTTAAGCTATACTAGAATTAAGTTTGTGGGTAATGATTGTAGATTTGAGTTGAATTAACAAAAAATCCTCTAGTGACTAGCCTTGGCTAGACTATCATGCTAGCAGTGGCATAGAAAAGATATCAAAAGATATAAAAATTATCTATTCAAATGAAAATTGGTGAGTTCGATATGAAGTTTGTCACCTATTATGCCACCCGAATCAATGAATTTATCTCTCACAATAATTACAATAATGAATAGATATATTTACTCCTCAAAATTATGGCCATCTTTATTTCCCACCAACCTATGCAATAACATAATAATACCATAAATTTCTTCCTTGAAATGGGACATGTGAAGAGTCTTTAGTTGTGAATTTCCTTTCTTTGGAACTACTAATCAATGTCATGTTATGGTGTTATGACATGAACTTTTCTTCTTTTTGTAAAGGTGTTATGCCACCATGGTGTCAATGTCAGGAAAGGTCTATTTGAAAGGTATTATGAGAGTCACCACTATAGCTTCACCATATAGCTTAGCTATTAGTCTATCATCCACCATTCTTATTTCATAGTAGTCTGAGGGTTACAGTGTTTCATGCATTCTAAGAGTAGGATAGTGCATTGTAATATTACTAAAAAAGTTATCACCTAAAGGAGTTTATTATCTAACACTTTTTGTGCAATTGGAGACCTATTCCTTTCTTTTATTCTCTTACAAAAATCTATGGGATTCGTGTGCCCTAGTTTGGTATCTCCTATCTCTGATAATGTGCTCTCTAGAATCGATAAAAATTCATAATCTAGATGTTTATATTTCGTTTAATAGGAAAATTTTGTTGTAAGGGGGAAATAAAGCAATAGGAAACAACAATGAATTAAAATAAATTAATTCAAAACAAGATTAGTTAGATTCCAAACCCATACTCATGAAATGAAGTTATAAGATAATGAAATCAACAAACAATGTAATTCTAAAGATAACATAAATTAAATCCAAAACCTTAAAACCTTACCATCCCATGTTGAAGTATAATCTGTATTGATGTTGAATTGTGTTTGTATCAATACGAAGCCTCTATTTGTTGTTTTACAAAAGATTCAAAGTGTGTTAGTGGTGAACTAGAATAAGAAGACAATAATTCTCAATGTTTTGAAGAATTAGTTGTTCAACACTTCGCTATGTAAATTCTAGATGATTTGTGAGAAGGTTGAAGACTGTTTTATAGATTTCCTATTTCAAGATGAATGACCGATATTTTTTAATAAAATATCATGATCAACGGTTGAGAACCGATAAGAGGAAATATATTGGAATGATTAGTGGAATTATATGGGAATGATTGGGGGATTGAGAAATCAAGTTGAGTGGTTAGTGTGATTGAGGAAATAGATTGAGTGGTTAGTGGGATTGAAGAATAGATGAGTTAGTCAACCGATTAGAGTGATAAATTAGTTGTATTTGTTTGTTGACTATGTTGAATGATGTTGAATAATTAATTTAATTATTCAGGTTTAGAGAGGGGAAAGTGCTTTTATTAAATTATTAAGTGATAACAATTTAATTGATTTAGATGAATAGGGTATATTAGCGACATAATTAAATAATTGATGTTATTTAATTAATCAAGAGGAATAAAGTTAAGATTAGGTGATGATATAGTGAATTAATTAAATAATTAAAGATTATTCAATTGATAAAGGAAAATAGGGTTTAATGATGCAAATGATGTGAAATGCAATGATATTAGTGATAATGATGCCGATAATGAAAAAATGTCATTCAAGATGTGTGATATGTATTAGGTCATTTTTACATGTCTACATTTTGTCCCTCTTTGAGATAAAGTACTGGTTGCTTTCTTTCAAAGAATTCAATGTTAAGATCAAGATTTAAAAAATTTATATGCCCCACTATGCCTCAATAGTCAATAGAAAGATAATACAATGTTGGGCTTCCCCCTCGAGAGGTTGGGCTTGCAACAAGGTTCTGTTAATTAATGCTCAAACTTGTTCTAGGCAATAGAGATGGTTTAGGAAATTGTTTGCTCTTGGCCCTATATGAGCGTTATTGCTCCTTTATTAAGGTCAATTTTGAAAATCATGGCCGCTTTTGAAGCTTATGTGCACTATTGCAAAATATGCGCGCTATTGTAAAATATGCGCGCTATTGTAAAATATGTGTGCTATTGAAAAACGTTGTCGCTTTTGAAAATTATACGCATTATTGCAAAATATGTGCACTATTGCCTTACAAAAATTTTGCTTTTGGATATCACACATGATAGTTGATGATGTATATGACATTCTCATTTTTTATGATATATGATATATACCATGTTTCGATTTAGCTTTATTATGATATTTTTATATGATGAATGTTATGCTTATATGTGTTGATGATGCTTTTGTATTTTTTTGATGCAATATATATGAGATGTATGGATGAATGATTTATGATTATATGCTCATGTTTTTTTGTTCTTTTTTGATGCATGTATATGCTATGGATGGATGCATGATTTTATATATCTATGTGATGGTTAATGATATATGTGATGTATTTGATAGATGATGTTATATGGCATATTTGATGGATGATGTTATTATGGTCATGGTATGTACTAATGAATTTGTGGATGCAGGATGCTTGTTGCACTAATGAATTTGTGGATGCGGGATACTTGTTGCACTAATGACATTATGATGTAGGATATTAGAATGTTACTTAGAAGAATTTTTTGTATGATTTAGAGATGGATAGATAGTTGATGTTGTTAGTAATTCGTGAGTTTTCTTTTGCTTTCATAGAGACTTTGTATTTGTAGCAATCCTTATTGATGTAGCAAATAGACACAATGCACCAGGGTATTAATGACCAAGGTGGCTTTGTATCCATTGCGTGAACTTTTACTCTGCAAAAAAAATATTCTTTCTCATACCAGACATATGGGAACCTTGTTAGAGTGCATGGGTGAGAAGTTGTAAAACATTTCAGACCAGTTATACAGAGAGGTATGGAGTACCTAACATGCAATTGCTACACAAATTATCTCAAAACAACTTCCATACACAAAACAAAAAGTATTCACCATGGTAGTATCACAAAAACATCTAACAAACAAAATAAATAGAAATTGACAATTAATATCCCTATTTTTTCCTCTCTAAATCCTTAATGGACATCCTTGAGAGATCCTAGGAATGTGATATTAAGATAATTAAAAAGATAAAACCATAAAAAGATAAAGAATGCAATATCACTTGCCATAGTTTGATCTTTTAGGATGTTATCCATTAGTGATGTCTATTGTAGGAACATTTAATCCGTTAATACATACATTAGGATGTTGATGATGAATTATAGATACGTAGGTAGTTAATACTTTGGCATTTGTTATAGTTTGATAGTGATCTAATCGTTTCAATTTTTACTTTGGAAGTTTTGATTTTGATGTTTTTTTTTTTGGTTGATTGCTTTATCAAAGGTTGAAGGTATGATTGTTTATTATGAATAGAAAGTTTATTGAGGGTGGGAGATAATGGAGATAGGAACTTTTGTAATTTTTTGTGTTATTTGATGTTGTTTTTGACATTTTTAGGAGACTTAGAAACATAATATGGGTACCTAAAGGGACTGACCTAGTGCCTCAAGGGCTGATTAGAGATTAGCCTTGCCTACATGATGAATGCAGAGACATCGTAGTTTGATCGTATATGACTGACATTGTTTTTGGATTTTTTTAACTTCTTATGAATGTTTTGGATTTTGAGAATTTGTTTGGATGTTTTTGTTTATTTTCTAGATGTTTTTGAATTTTTATAGTTTTCAATAGTGATGGGATGTACAAGGATCCAATATGCTACTAGTTTTTGGAAGTTTCCCCCAGTGCGGGACAAGATTATGTTTATTGGGGTAGATGGATGAAGACAGTGTAACAAGGTTCAACACTTGATCAATTATCAAGCCATGGTTAAATACATAATTTATTATGGGATGGATGGGTGGATGCTTTAGATAGTGATAATAGATAAAGATGCAGGTCTTATTCAAATGTAGCGCTTGTTTACCAGGTTTTTACTAAGGTACCTATCTTAGAAGCACCACAAAGTGGTTTTCACTTAAAGGATGTTTTATTTCTCTTTATTGTTTTTCTTTCTTTTTTGATTTTTTTGCTTAGGATACTCTGATGCATTTAAGTATAATTTTTTTTGAGATGGTTGCTATTCAAAGGTTCAACTAAAGGTTCTCCTTTGGGAATAGCCAATTGATAAGCTCCAAAGCCATAGATTGTTGTTATGATGAAAGGACCTAACCAATTTGGTTCAAACTTCCCCTTCCCATCTTGTTCTAGTTGGATCTTTTGATTCTCTTTCAGCACTAGGTCACCAACTTGAAATTTTTTCTTTTAATATTTTTGTTGTAGCTTTGTTTGAGTCGATTCTGATAAACTTGGTGATGGTTTAATTCACTCAAAAAACCTTTCATCTAAGAGTTCCAACTCATTTAATCTAGACACCCAATATTCCTCATTATCGACCATGCCTTTCAAGGATACTTCCAGTGAGGGGATTTCAACTTCAATAGGTAGGATTGCTTCAGATCTGTAGACCAAGGAAAATAGTGTGGAACTCGTAGTTGTGAGAATGCTAGTTCGATAAGCCCATAAGGTTGGATTTATCTATAAATGCCAATCACAATCGACATCATTAACAATCTTTTCAATATTTTTAGAATGGTTTTATTGGACGCTTCAGTCTGACTGTTTCCTTGGGGATAGTATGGGGTCGATAATCGGTGCTGGATAGAAAAGTTTGAACAAAGTTCACGGACATCTTGGTTCTTGAATGGGGTTTTGTTGTTTGTTATGATAATTTGCAAAATTCCATATAAACAGATGATATAATTCAAGATAAACTTGGATATCTATTTCCTTGTGATATAGGTTAATGGAATGGCTTATATCCACTTTATGAAGTAAATTGCAATGATAATGAATTTGTGCCCATTGGATGAAGTAAGAGATACCTTACCTATCAAGTCTAGTTCCCAATGTGAGAAATGCCATGGTGTTGTTATAGGTCACAACTCATGTGCTAGTGTGTGAACAAGATCATTGTGTTTTTGACATTGATGACATTTCCTTGAGAAATGAATGGATTCTTGCTCCATTGAGAGCCAATAATACCCTATTCTTAGTATTTTTTGTACTAGATTAGGTTCACTATAGTGAGACCCACAAATACCTTAGTGCACTTCTTGTAAAGTAGTTTGTGCTTCGTCCGCATTGAGACATAGAAGTAATGTACCGTCTAGACTTCGTCTGTATAGGGTATTTCTTAAGATGGTAAATTAGGATGTTTTGTGGACAAAGGTTTTCTTTTGGTTTGGCATTAAGTCAGGGGATATGATACCATGTTGGATATAGTCAAATGTATCTTGGTACCCAGGTGAGTTAGGACCAACAACATCACAAACTAGTTCTAATTTTGGGATATCAAATTCTGGTATAAGTAGTTGCTCCACGACGAATTCATATTTGAGAATATTATGAAGAATGTTGAGGAGTGAACCTATTGTTTCCATAGTGTCAACTACTCTGTTGTCAATTTTGGGAACCTATTCAAAGGTGATGATGACAAAGTATTATTTGAAACTGTCCACCATTCTTTTGTATGGAATTATCTTTTCATCCTTTTTTTGGTACTCGTCATTTACCTGCCTTATTACCAGCTAGGAGTCTCCATAGAACTATAGTTCCTTTATCCTCTATTCTATGGCCATCTTTAGTTTCATGATGAGTGCTTCATATTCAAAGATGTTATTGTTACATGGAAATGCAATCCTATAAGATTTAGGTATACTATCTCCCTGTAATGTGAGAAATAGGATACCATCCCCTGAGCCATGTTGAGTGTGTAACCCATCAAAGTAAAAGGTCCAATGGCTTGATTGGTCAATTAGAAGTATGCTTTCATCTGGAAATTTTGTTACTATAGGTTGATTATCTTTCATCGGTGCATCTACTAATTGATCTACTATGACTTGTCCCTTTATATCTCTTCTATCAATGTATTCTTTATCAAATTCACCAAGTATCATTACCCACTTAATGATCCTCCCTGTTAGAGCTACTTTTGCAAATAGATACTTTAAGGGATCCACTTTTGGTATCAACTTTACTTGTCTATTTAGGATATAGTGCCTCAACTTCTGAGCTACAAAGACAATAGATAGGCATGCTCTCTCTATGTGCATATAGTTTAATTCATAGCCTACCAAGGTTTGGTTGATGTAGTATATTGGTCTTTCTTGTTATTATCATCTAGTTGTGCTAACAAAGCTCCTAACACTGTGGGTGTTGTAGATACATACAAGATCATTGTCTTGTCCTAAATTGGAGGCATAATTACTAGAGGAGTGAGTAAGTAATATTTGACTTGTTGGAAATCTTGATCACATCTACCATCCCACTTGAATGTTATGTCTTTATGTAACAAATGGGTGAATGGATAAAACTTGTTTGCTAACTATGCGATGAATCTCCTGATGGACTATAGTTTACCTTGTAGACTTCTCAGCTACTTCAATGCCTTTGGAGGAGGCATTTCTAATATGGCTTTTACCTTGGTGAGATCTACCTTGATTCCTCTCCTTGATACTATGTAACCCAACATTTTTCCAGAAGTCAAGACCGAATATGCACTTCTTTGGGTTGAGATGCAAGTTGTATTTATCTAGCCTATCAAATAACTTTGCTAGGTTAGCCAAATGATCTTCTCTTTTTATGGATTTTGCTAATATTTCATCCACATAATCCCCCATAGTTGTATGCAACATATCATGTAAAATGGTGGTCATTGCTCATTGGTAGGTTGTGCCTGCATTCTTCAGATTAAATGGCATGGCATTCTAGCAAAAGGTTCCCCATGCACAAGTGAAAATTATTTTATGTTGGTCCTCAAGGGATATCTTGATTTGATTATATCCGAAGAAACTGTCCATGAGTGACAACATTTCATACCCCGTAGTTAGATCTACAATCATGTCAATGCTGGGTAGAGGGAATTCATCCTTTAGGAAAACTTGTTTAGATCTTGAAAGTCTGTGTAGATTCTTATGCCCCCAGTGGGCTTTGATATTGGTACCAAATTAGACACCTATTTAGGATAGTCGATGGGTCTAATAAATCCCACATCTAGCAGTTTCTGCTCTACTTTGACTAAGAGTGCAATTTGTGGATGCATCTTTCGTAGCTTTTGTTTGATGGGTTTAGGTCCAAGGAACATTGCTAGGTGATGTACTACTAATGTTGGATCCAAACCTGGCATGTTTGCATATGTCCATGTAAATTTTATTTTCCATTCATTGATGAATGTTGTGAATTTTACCTTTTTCTCAGGATCAAGTGATGCTACATGAAATGTTATTTTTGGTGTCTCTGTTGTGCCAACATTGATAGGTTTAGAGTCTTCAACTAAAAGCGTTGTTTTTCTTGATATTCTATGGTGGGAAGATTGAATCTTCCATATTTGGGTACCTCAGAGAGGTTTTCACCCTCATATGTGTCCTTTGTTTTTCTCTTTTCTTGATCCGATAAAGCAACATTGTGGTTTTCCTTAGGGGACCTCTTTTTTATTTTTAAAATTTTTGGTTTATTTTTGTGACTGGAGGACGTAATCTACCCCCCAAAATATGTCATTTGGTCAAGCTCCATCATAAGTCATACTTTATGATATCCTTCTGGTATATTAGTTTAAATTCCCATGGACTCTACAATTGCCTCATCATTTTGGAATGTGCCCAAAATAGGTGTATGATGTTGTTGGTTCTAGTCTATCAACTATGGATAATGCAAGGATATTTTTTCGTTGGTATCAACAAAGCTTATGGAGGTTGTGGCTAGGGTAAGAACATTTACTTTATCAAGGCTTGATAGGGTATCTAGGTTATACTCACTAAAATTACAAGAATACCATTCATATTCATTGGAATCCATTTCGATATGGTCATCATCAGATGTAGATTCAATAGTGATGGTATTTATGTTGAGGTTTTCAAATATGTTTGGGATATACAAGTAGTCATCTAGACGTTCAACTATCTGATGTCTCAATAATGGTTGAAGTAGCTCCTTCCTGATAAGATGTTATTTCGACATTTGGAGTAATCTCGTTAGATGAACTATAACCCAGTCCAAGATTCTTCGGGCATCTTTCTATAATAACCTATTCTCTTCTACCTTTTCCATGCACCCCAAGGCCTCCTTGTCCAGTGAACCCCATGTTTTTTACTATTTAAAACCTTTTACTATTTTTATCAATTGGAAGGGGAGGTAGTGTCTTTTCCCATCCTTTGTAAATCTACGAAGATAGGTCTTCTTCGCACACTTCATCTTGCATGTCTTCGCACTTGGTGAAAATGGTGGGTTTGACTACCATTGTAACACCTTGGACACGTCTGATCTCTTTCAGTCCTCTATAAGTCTTTGGTGTTGGGAGAAGCATTCCAATGTAAAAGGATTGATTGAAGTGGTATTCCCCACAACCCTTGTCAAGTACTTAGATCTTGAGATCGATTTTAGGTGGCTCAGTTGATGACAGTGTAGTGGAGGAAAAAGCTAGTGATGATGGGTCAACATATAAAAAGGAGAGGAAATATATATCATTGCTCGATATTTGGAGAATATTTTTGTATTTCTCTTCTAATTTTATATAATGATGAAAAGGTTTGGGGTTGGCATAATGGTAACTTCCTTATTATCATAAGGGAATTTTAGGCACTGATGAAATGTGGAAGGGACTGCTTGTAAGGAATGTATCCATGGCCATCCCAAAAGAAGGTTGTAGGGAAGCTCAAGATCCAGTACTTGACATGTATTCTCTACTATTGTTAGTCCTATCTGAATAGGATGTCTGATTGTTCCCTCTAAATTTATTTCCATATCATCACAAGATTTGATGGTGATACTTTTATTTTTATCAATTGCGTCATTAGAATATCCTAGTTGTTTCACAAATTTTAATGTACAAATGTTTAAACCTGCACCATTATCTATTAGCACTCTCTTGAATTTGTTTTTGTGGACACACAATTTTAAATAGAGAGCTTGATTATGTAAATATTTTTTTTGAAGGTATTTCTCAAAAAAGACTAAATGATGGGTGGTGTGATACTACCAACCATGGCTTGAAACTGATCAACATTAAGATTGTTTGGGACTGATGTTTTGACAAGTTTTTCCTCCAAGATTTTCTTATGTGTTGGCAACATTTTTAAGAGCTCAAGGATGGAAATTAAGGTGGGAGTTTTCTTGAGTTGTTACACAATTTTGTAGCCACTCGATGGATTACTTGTGGCTTTTACTTTGGTTGGTGATCCTTGGATTGTTACTCTTCCCCTTTAGGTATTTAAATTACATTCTAATATATACCTAGTATGGTTACCACCTGGATGGTATGATCATCATGAGAGATGTTCCCTATGAGTTCGTCATAAGCAAAGTTTGCTTTATGATAATCCTGAACTTTTCCCTTATCATTTCCCCTAGAATGGCTGAGGATTGGATCCTTGTAGATCTTTAGGTCTTTATTTCTAGGATGAGGTTCTATGTCGACCTCTTTGTTTTATTAGATCTTGCACGATGTTCTTGAGCCTCATGCAATTGTTGGTGGTATGCCCCTTGATTTTGTGAAATTTGCATTTGTCATTCTCATTATACCAAGGGGGTTTGAAGTTTGGCTCATCATAGTTTGTTCTGTCGTTAATTTTGATGAGGTTTGTTTGGACCAACTTATGCATGATTACCTTGAGGGGCTCTCCCAATGGGGTGTATTTTCTTCTAGTTTGGTCATATTGTCTTAGGGGTCTCATTTCATTATCCTGTCCTTGATTTTGTTGTTGGTTATTGGGTTGGTTATTTTGAGGATAATTGAGTTCATTGTTTTGTGGGTAATTGGGTTGGTTGTTCGGTGTGTTGTTTGTATTGTAGCTCTTTTGTGTGGTTTGAACATGATTTTGTGGTATATTGGGTGTTTGTATATTTCGTACCACCTTAGCATCCACTACTCCTTCATTGGTTATATTTTTGTTTTTCACCCATATCTTTGGCTTGTCATTTGAGATAGAAAGTTGATCCTTAGGGTGGTAAAGTTTAATTACTCCCCTTGTGATGACAACTCTTCCAATTAGCAAACCCTTTTCAATAGTCTCCTTAAAGTCATTAGGGCACAACATAGTGAGTTGGAAGTTGATGTTTGTGTGTACATTGGAGATGAAGATGTCTACAAGTTGTTTCTTAGGAATGGGTCATTTACATTTGCTCACTTTGTGTCTCCATCTTTGTAGATACAAAGCAAATGATTCACCTTGACTCTGTTTGATCTTGTAGAGATCAATGATTGTTATGTCTTATTTGATGTTGTACAAAAAATGGTTTATAAATTTATCTAACAATTCATCGAATGTTTTGATACTAAGCGGTAGACAAGAGAACCAGTCTATAGAAAGTCTACTGAAACTTCATGGGAAGAGCCTCATTAGATATGTAACATTTCATTATAGATCCATGCAAGACATTGAAAATTCATGCACGTGCTCTATTGGATCCCCTCTTCCCCTATACTTGTCAAATTTTGGTAATTCAAAGCCTTTGGGGAAAGGTACCATAGATAAGTTTTGATCAAAAGGATAAGGAAAATTATCTTGTTGAGTATAGCTCTTCTTTGACTTTCCAATTTGTATGTCTGATATCCTTTGGTTGATGGTTTGTAGTTGCATGTTTATGTCATTGGTTGGTGCACTTGTTTGAGGATTTTGTGCGTTGTAGATTTGTTATCCCATAACATTTGCTTGGTTATAAATGGGATATTGTGTAGCTATGGGACCTTGAGAACCATGTTTTGTATAAGGTAGGTTGGGTCCTTGTTGTGGGTTATAAATATGTTGAGTTTGTTGTGTACCCTATTATTGATTTTGAAGTATCCCTTGGTATTGATTTTGTGGACTTCCTTGGTATTGATTTTGAGGGATACTTTGTTGGTATTGTTGAAGAGTTTGATTTTGGTTTTGGGGAATACCATGCTATGGAGTTTGGGGTGTACCTTGATAGTTTGTTTGTGGTATTCCTTGGTGTTGTGTATTTTGTTGGAGGGTACCTTGGTATTGCATTGATGTTACACCTTGTTGTTGTGAATGTTATTGAAGGGTACCTTGGTATTGCATTGATGGTACACCTTGTTGTTGTGAATGTTGTGGAAGGGTACCTTGGTATTGCATTGGTGGTACACCTTGTTTTTGTGGATTTCGTTGAAGGTTACCTTGGTATTGTGTTGATGGTACACCTTGGTGTTGTGAATATTGTGGAAGGGTACCTTGGTATTGTATTGATGGTACACCTTGTTGTTGTGGATTTTGTGGAAGGGTACCTTGGTATTGTATTGATGGTACACCTTGTTGTTGTGGATTTTGTTGAAGGGTACCTTGCTGGTCTGTTTGGGGTATGCCTTGTTATTATGAATTTTGTTGAAGGGAACCTTGATAGTTCATTTGGGGTATGCCTTGTTGTTGTGAATTTTTTGAAGGGTACCTTGATATTTCATTTGGGGTACGCCTTGTTGTTGTGAATTTTGTTGAAGGGTACCTTGTAGTTTGTTTGGGGTACGCCTTGTTGTTGTGAATTTTGTGGAAGGGGACCTTGGTATTACATGCCAAATTTTGTAAGGGGGGAATAAAGCAATAGGAAACAACAATGAATTAAACTAAATTAATTCAAAACAAGATTAGATTCTAAACCCATACTCATGAAATGAAGTTCTAAGATAACGAAATTAACAAATAATGTAATCCTAAAGATAACATAAATTGAATCCAAAACCTTAAAATATTACCATCCCATGTTGAAGTGTAATCTTTCTTGATGTTGGATTACGTTTTTATCAATACAAAGCCTCCATTTGTTGTTTTAAAAAATATTCAAAGTGTGTTAATGGTGAACTAGAATAAGAAGACAATAATTCTCAATTATGTGCTCAAGAATTAGTTGTTTAGAGCTTTTCTATGTAAATTATAGATGATTTGTGAGAAGGTTGAAGATTGTTTTATAGATTTCCTATTTCGAGATGAACGATCAAGATTTTGTAGTAAAAGATCATGATCAACAGTTGATAACCGTTGAGAGGAAATAGATTGGAATGATTAGTGGAATTAGATGGGAATGATTGAGGGGTTGAGAAATTAGGTTGAGTGGTTAGTGGGATTGAGGAAATAGATTGAGTGGTTAGTGGGATTGAAGAATAGATGAGTTAGTCAACTGATTAGAGTGAGAAATCATTGGTAATGATTTACTCAATCAAAAAGGAGTGAGGATAATTAATTAATTGAATAACTAATTAATATTGGAGATGAACATTCAAGTCATGTTTTACTTTAACAAATAAATTTGCATTTGTTTGTTGATTATTTTTTTGATTGATTAAGCAGGGAAAGGGCCCTAACCCTTATAGATTAGTACAATAGACCAAAGAACATCTAGTCAAAACAACACAAAGAGGAAGTAGAACAGAGAAATGATTCCCCCAACAACCAACCAAAAAATTAACCAATTCCCTCCACATCAAACATTATAGCCTGATCAATCATACCAAAAAAATATATCCAGTCTATCTTAAAATCCCACCACAAAAGCAGGTTATAACCGCATAACCTTAAAATAGTGTCCAATTTTAAACTAGAAATCATATCAAAGATACAACTAGAGATATTAAAGTTCAGGCACCAACAACTAATAACAGTGTTATGACAAACAAGATTAACAAAAAAGACAATAGTAGCATGTGACAAAAAGTAAGAGGACCAGAAGCCAAGGATCAAGCATCCTCGATCAAATTCCAAGCCTTCAGCAGGTCTTTGATAGATTCTTCAAACTTCTCTTTGGGCTCCACCTTTCCAAACAGGCCAGCTTCATCATTCATCGCCAATTTCCTTTGTTGCTTCTTAATTTTACCTTGACCCAAAACCATGGCTATCACAACTTTCTTCATAACTGCATCCACCACCCTGCATAAGCTCTTAACCAACATTTTCAAGAGTTAGGAATTTGTTGTCCTTACCTTCTTGTTGCATCAATTTTTCCAACATCTCCACTCTTTCTTCCACCCTTTGAATTCTAGCATTATCAAGCCTCAACATATTCAATTCGCCCGGGTTATTGACCTCCATAACCTCCATGTCATTGGTAGCAACTTCTTTTTCCACCTCCCTATCATTGTCCTTTTCATCCTCCTGCATCTCCTCTTGTTGCGATTCCCCTTCCTATTCCTCATTGCTAGCATCTTTCGACACCGACTCCTCCTCCTCAATAGACTCACCCCCAAGACTTTATGGGATATCCTCAGCTGAGGAATCAATATCTTCCCCAACCACCTTCTTCCCCTTACTATCTTGGGACCCCGAAACACACTTTTCTTTTGAGCTTTTAGAATTTTTGCTGCTATCAAACCCTTTTGATGTTGCCAACACAAGCCTGGTTGACCTTCGACCCATCGAAGTAGAGCAATCAGGGTTGTTGTCCTTGTCATCCAGAATCGTGATAGTGTTGGGATCATCCCCCACTCATGAATCATCATTTTTCTTTTTTTGTTCACAGTAGGGATAATATGAGAAACACTCCATTTTTTAGGAGTGATTTTAATTAGGTTCGACCACGAAGGGTCCACAGGGTTGGGAGAATTCTTAGCAGAATTTTTTCTCAGGGTGTGGGGACGGCTTTTTATAAGCTCATTTTTTACCGAACACTTGGGGGTAGGGTTTTCAAGCAAATTAAGGAACGAATTTCTTTGTGGGCACATAGCTAAAACATACTTGTAGATAGCATGAATCAGGCCTGGTATAACAACGGATTTGTGCCATTGGTTAAGATCTAGATTAGGTATGACAAAAGGAAGAAAGGAAGGTGTATCTTCTCAAGGTGTCAAATATGGTTCAAGATTGGGAAGTGGTAACCATGGACGAACTGAAACTGACCATCAAGCGTAAAGTATTTTATCACAAAAAATCACACATTGTGGTACGGGGGAGGAAGAAAAACCCTAGAATAACCATTCTGGAATCTTTCGACTTTTTCTTTATCCTCAAAAACAAATCTCAATATAGGTTTGGTACTTGCCATTACTTAATTTTTCCTCCTTTCCTTCGTACGCTAGCCTAATCGCCATTTCTATGAGCTTACCATCCACTTTAAAATGGAGGCCACCCAGCTCCACTTCACCATCCTTCCAAGTGTTTGCAAACTTGTAGCTCAACTTCTCATTATATCCTTCCATGGCTACAAAGTATGGGGTAAAAGCAACCTTCTCAAAAATACCCCACAGCTCTGAATTGTTTCACAGAGAATCATACTGACGCGGCTTCATCCTCTTTTTGGGACCTCCCATGGTGTTATCCTTGCTAGAGTAATTCTTTGGAAGGAGAATAAACTCATCTTTTTGTCCCTCTTTGTTCACGACTTTGACAATCGACAATTCAAAAATCTTAGTTTTGAGGGAGACCTTATGGTTTTTCATTTGAGAAGATAACGTCTTGAAACTTCTGGTAGGTTGTTTATAATAATCACTCTTGAAACACAACTAGTTTCACCTTTTCGAGCCCCATCATTATGAAATCCAACAACTCTACCCCCTTTATTAGTCATGATTAATCTTATATTAATACATGTCAATGTGTCTTTTCCAAAATCAAACTCCATATTTTTAGCGGTGTGGATCATGTTCCCCATATCCTTATTAAAAAAAATATTTTTGAAGCACAAGGTTGCCCAAATAATTTGTCCTTTCCATCTCGTTCTTTTAATATGTTTGGGATTTGGCATATTTTTGTGCACGTACCACCCGATCCATCTTGTCATCTCACCCAGACGCCACCAAGGATAAACCCACTTTCCATTTGGATGACGAACCAAGCCTCTTCTTTTAATTATTGATATTTTGTCCATGATTAATCCTAGCACCTAATCTATCCTTCATTCCCAATCTATCCTTAGCAATTATTTATTTTATTTGATTATATAGATTAGAGAAATCCCAATATTTTAAAACCTCCTGTCTAAGGCCAAAGTTTTCCATAGGATCTGAAACCTTATTGCCCTCCCTAAAATTATGGTAAATCTTATAGCTTTGAAAAGAATGTAGCATATATTTATAATCATCTAAAAGGTCTTTTATTTCCCAAGGTGTCTTGGCTATATTTTTAAAATAATCAATAATAAGCTTGGATTCGCCTTCCACGATAACTTTCATGTACCCCATTATCTTTGAGATAACTTATTCCTTCCCAAACAACAAAAGCTTTAGAAAAATTATTAGTTGTTGTTCCTAGGACCTTGTTGTATCCAACCACATAGATGCCACGATCATCTCTAACCACTCCACTTGCTCCTACCGATCCATGATTTCCTTTTGTGCATCCATCAAAACTACATTTAACCCAACCTGGATCTGGGGGAATCCAAACAATGTTGTTTCTAATAATCTGCTTTACCCAATTAACATTATTAAGGTCATGACAAATTCCCCATTATTTATTAATTCTTAGCTCTTGATAGGAAGGCCTTTTCTTTGATTGGGTGTACTTGCAACTTTCAATGTTTTCTTGGATCTATTTACTTATAACCATACACAACTCCTTGTTGCTTTTAGCAACAACCCTAAAGATCATATTATTTCTCTCTTTCCATAGTCCCCAAGTGAGGAATGGGGGGACTTGTCTCTAGAGGTCAAGAATTATTTTGTGAGAGTAAGGACATAAGCTCCACCCTTCAGTAAACATTTTAACCGAGGCAAGGAAAACCATTCCACCATAAGATTTTTTAGGAAAAAAGCCAAAAATTCTTGAGCATAAGGGCATTGAAAGAGAAAATGCATAATAGTTTCTTCATCTTCATTACAAATATAACATTTATTGACTACATACCAGCCTCTTTTCTTAATATTTTCAATTGTGAGGATATTACCATGTATCACTTCCCACCAGAAGCAATTAATCTTAGGGATTGAGTTCTTACTCCACACCATGTTCTAGTTAAAGACTCAAAGATTAAGGGGTTGCACTTCCCTTGTCTCATATGTTGTCTTAACAGTTTAACCTCCCTGAAGCATTTTTTGTCCACATCCATTCATCATTTCTGTTTCTTGAAAAAAGGTCAGGATTTCCAATCAGTCTCAATAGAGAGTCCAAAGCAACATCCCAATTCAGCTGTCTACCACCCCTGAGAACAACATTATTCAAATAGTTCTTGAAGTCAATCCATTTTGATTTCAATCCTTCCCAATTTAAATAATTCAAGACCTTCTTACCAATGCTTCTTTTTAATCCGATTCTAATTTTTTGAAGGTTGTCACTAGCAGACAAAGGAGCACCGGTGGACCAAATATCCTCCCAAAAATCAGTTCTAAGCCTATTTCCAATTCTCAATTTCACTCATTTAGTTAAGGTTCCTCTAACTTTTAGTAGGTTATTCCAAAAGACTGAGCCGTGAGGTAGCTCCTTTTTCTTGAGAATACAACAAGCATCCTTATTATTTAGGTATTTAGCCCACATGATCTATACCCAATCCTTTTCACCTTCCAAAAGAAACCAATCCATTTTTGCCACTAGGGCTTTATTAAACATTTTTATTCTTCTAATCCCCATACCTCCTTCCCTCTTCGATGTGCAAATAATTTACCATTTAATGAGAGTCATTCTTTTCCTTTCTTCCACACCTAACCATAAGAATCTCCTTTGAATCATTTCAATTTTCTCAACAATATAAGCAGGGATGTTGAATAGAGATAGGTAATAGACATGTATATTTTATAAGGAAGCTTTTAAAAGTTGAACCTTCCCAGCAAAGCTCAACAATTTTCCCTTCCACCCAACCAGTTTCTTTTAGATCTTTTCCACAATGTAATTCTAATAGTAAGATTTCTAGAAATTAAAGGTAATCCCAAATAAGTAGCTGGAAAGTATGCCTCCTGGCATCCTAAGATATTTATGACTTTGTCCTTAACAATCTGGCTGATATTGAAAAAATAGATTTTACTTTTTTGATAATTGATGAGCTGGCTAGATATTTTAGCATATTGGTCAAGGATTACTTTTTATTGTTTTTCTTCTATAGTAGATGCCTCCCCCATGAGGATAGTATCATCAAAAAATTATTGGTGTGAAGTTGAGGGGAGGGAGGAACCAACACAAAAACCTTTTAAAGTTTTGTTTGCAATTTATTTATTATATTACAGCCCAAAGCTTCAACAACAATTACAAACAAGTAAAGTGACAATGGGTCCCCCTGTCTCAGGCCATGACTTGAAGAAAAGACGCCTTTAGGAACCCCATTAATCAAGACTAAATACTTCAGAGTAGTAGCACAAGATTTGATAAGGTTGAGGAATTTACCATTGAATCCAAGTTTTGTAAGAACATCAAACAAAAAATTCCAAGAGACTCGATCATATACTTTGGAGATATCCAGTTTCAATTCCATACCCTATTTTTTGTTGTGATTCATAGAATGTAACACCTCATAGGTGTAAACAGTTGCGTCCAATATTTTTTTTCCTTGAACAAATCCCTTCTGATTGACAATAATCATTTTATTCTGAACTAATTTCAGCCTATTTACCATAATTTTAGAACAAATCTTATAAGTAGTGTTGCACAAGCTGATAGATCTATAGTCATTCATAAAAGTAGCATCATTAGCCTTGGGAATTAGAGCTATAAAAGTGGTGTTCATCTGATTTAAAATCCTTCCCGATCTAAATAAATCCTTGACCACATTGAACAAATCAGGAGAGGCAATATCCCAATAGACTTGGAAAAAGCTTGGGGGAAATCCATCCAATCTTAGTGCTTTAAAAGAGCTAAAGGAGAAAATAGCCTCCTTCACCTTATTCATAGAAACAAATTTAGACAATTCTTTTAAATCCTGCTATGTGATAACATGGGGAATGACTTGCATAAAATTATCCAATTCAGAATTATCAACCTTTGGTAGTTCAGGAAAGTTTGAAAAAAAGGATACAACCTCCCTAGCAATGTCCTCTTCATTATCAAGTCTTGTCCCATTAGAAGTAGTTAAAAATTTGATCCTGTTTCTTCCTATGTGGTTCAAGGTGGATTGGTGGAAAAACTTTATATTTTTGTGCCCTTCCCTTAACCATTGAATTCTTGATTTCTGTTTCCAGAAAATTTCTTCCTTTTTGTTTATTTTATACCATTGAGATCTCAAATCCCTTTCTTTATTACAGGTTTCATCATCCAAAATCCCCAACTCCATTAGATCTTGAATCTCCTTAATTTTCAAGTTTAAATATTTCTTAGTGGGAAAAATGTCCCCAAACGAATACTTGTTCCACCCCTTGACCTTTTATTTGACTCTTTTCAAATTTTGAGCTAATCTATACATGGGAGTGCCATCACAAGGAAGATTCCACCACTCCTCAACCAAAGATTTGAAGTATGAATGAATTAAACACATAATTTCATACCTAAAAGGGTAAGGCCTCTTAGTCATTTTTCCATCCCATTCCAGAAGGAGTGCAGTATGGTCTGAACCTGTTCTTAGGAAAGCAGTAAGGGAGAGGTTCTGCAATATGTTCCAATTAGATGAAACAAGAAATTTGTCCAATTTAACATGGATTAGATGACTGCCCTATCATCTATTGTACCAGGTAAAGAGAGAACCATTTAGAGGGATTTCCATTAACCCCACTGAGTTAAGGAAACCTAATAGGTCCAACATGCTATCAAAAAAATCAATGGGACCTCCACTTTTTTTTGAGGGGTATAATGGGGAGTTAAAGTCCCCCCCAAGCATCTAGAACTCATCTTTTTTATTGGTTATAATTCCTTCTAGCATGTTCCATAGGTCAAGCCTGATCAGTCTTGAGTTTGGGCTATAGATTTTGACCAAATTCCATTTGATCGAGGTAACATTATCTTCCATATTGACTAAGAGACTATTCTTATTACTTAGATTCAATCTTCCTGCAAGCCTATAAGGGTTCCAACAAGTTGCAATCCCTCCCAAAGCTCCCTTAGCATCACTGACTACAAAATCAACACCGGGCCAAAGACATTTTAGCACTTTCTCAAAGCTTTCTTTTTTCATTTTAGTTTCTTGAATCAGTAAAACATCCGATTTCACATTAGCTACACAAGATTTTAACAAATGTTTTTTACAGGGTCCATTAAGTCCCCTAACATTTCAAGATAGCATATGAATTAGAGAAAAATAGGAAAAGTAGTATCACTTGATACTATGCAAGGTGGGAGAAAAAAACCCCCTTTACTTCTTTATTGATTTGCTCCATGTCAGGGAGTCAAGAGTTCTCTACTTATCTGTAGCCACATCTCTTGCTATTTCCTTGATCCTTGACTCTTTTAATTAAGGTCTTCCCACTTTTTTATTTCCTCCCACATGCGGTTTCTTCTTTTTCCTTGATTTTTTGTTTATCCAATCTTCATCTACCATACCCTCTTTTTGGGGAGAACAAGAGTTTGTCCAACTTTTACTGGTTCCATCTTTACCTTCCTTCTCATTTTTGAATCTCCCCCACATTTGGGTATGTTGTAGGGGGCTCAGAAGAGGGAGTCAAATTTGTTTCCCTTTGATTGAAAATCTCACCCTCCTCAAGAAGCTCACCATGTTGTTCACCTCCCACCAGATCTTGAGATAAGTTTATCATGCTTTCCACCTTTCCCAACTGTGATTCAAGATATTTTTCAAAGGGATGCAGGGGAGAGCCCATCAGCAACCCCCACCAAGAAGGTCACATCCACATTTTCCTTTGAAACACCCTCATTCAAGGTCAGACATTCCATATCTTGCACCTTAAGAAGAGGCGTCCTAGCCCTATCTAATAGTATTAAATCCTTATTAGGAGTTGGGACATTAGGCTCCTTTATCAGGTTCATAGGAACCACATTTTTCAAAGGAGAAATTTGTTGGATTCCAATTTGGGGCTTCTTAGGTTCTAGAGGGAATTTCTTGCAAACATCCTGCAGATACCCAAACATATTACATCCTTGGGGAAAAACCATAGCTTTTTCATACTCCAACGATTGAACCCATCTTCCAAATTTTGATTTTAAAGTCACCGAGGTGGGTAGGACTATGTTGATAGAAACATTCACACATATTCTAGCATAAACCAAGTGAGACTTTAGAAGGGTTATTTTATCCACCGTAACCAAGGTTCTGAAAGAATCTGTAATCCCTTTAAAAACATTTAGGAGCCAAAATTCTAGTGGAAAACCAGGGAGCTTGACCCAGGTAGGGGCGACTTTACCCAAGTTAGCAAAGGCATCAAACCTTGGTTTCCATTTATACAAGGATAAAATATTCTGAAAACTTTTATCAAAAGCCCACGAGCCACCCATGAGAACCTTTATCATATCCTCAAGGATAACAATGGTAAACAAAAAAAGACCTTTAGGCATGGCACATATAGAAACGCTAACCTTAAGATTCCAAGTGTTAGTGGCCCACTTGCATACCTTGTCAATATTAGGATGACCAACAAATAACTTTCCAATTAAGGACAGCTTCAGACCCTCCAAAGAATCATTCAAAATTACATCTGGGACGCCCATTTCATCCCCCACAACAGTACAAAAAGCAAAAAAAGAGTCCTAAGGCACCTTTGTCAAATTCTTTCCACCAACGAGCTTTTCCACGTAAGAAGCAGAGTTTTCACAAGTTAACAAAATGTCCTTACCCCAAGGGAAGAAACGACCTTGTTCAAACCCCCAGGCAAAGAAACATATGAAGCACCAAGAATACGTTTAGTTCCCCCAAATGGTGAAGGTGTGCCATTCTGGGAAGGAGCATAGTTCATAGGTGGGGGAGCCCTTATGGGGCCCCCTCCAAACTGATTCATCAAGCTATAGAAGAACATAAATTTGAAAAAAGGGAAGCGTGCACAGTGTTATCTTGTTCTAGAGCTGGATTGTTAAATCAATAGTTCAATTTTTATTTTTTTTTTATGTTGAATGATGTTGAATAATTAATTTAATTATTCAAGTTTAGAGAGGGGGAGTGTTTTTATTAAATTATTAAGTGATAACAATTTAATTGATTTAAAGGAATAGGGTATATTAGCGACGTAATTAATAATTAATGTTATTTAATTAATCAAGAGGAATAAAGTTATATTAGGTGACAATATAGTGAATTAATTAAATAATTAAAGATTATTCAATTAATAAAGGAAAATAGTGTTTAATGATGCAAATGATGTGAAATGCAATGATATTAATGATAATGATGTTGGTAATGAAAAATGTCATTTAGGATGTGTGATATGCATTAGGTCATTTTTACATGTCTACAAATTCATAAAGAGAGAAAACTAAATTCTTTATAATAATACACAAATCTAGGGGAAAATTTATTTTCAACAAGAAATATTATGAAGAGAATTTTCATGAAACTAGGTTTTGAAAAATAAAATTCCTTAGTTTTGCAAAATACAAAAACAAAAGACAAATTAAGTACCTTTTGAATTAAGAAATCTTCTATCTTGTATCACTTTTGAAATCCCCTTGGTGCAATCACTAGAATACACACTGTGATATACTTTCACAATTCACTGCTCATTGTTGATAAATATTTACCAATGTGCATTCTTTTACCTTATATTGCCTTTATATTGATAAGAATTTGTTAAAGTTTATTTTTGAAAAAGAGGGTAAAAAATTTATGGATTTCAAGCAAAAATTAGTACAAAGCAATCAGACCAAAGAGGCTCCCAGGAAACAAAATATCACCAAAACACCCAACCAAGACACCCAGCCAACACAAAACCAACACCAACCCCCTTTAGCCAACCATGTCATTAGAAATAATATTCTCCAAAGTTTGGCAATAATCAGGGGACAACTGCTCCCATTCCTTAATCTTCCAATCACTAGCAGGCTTAGAAGCCCACTTGGCCAAACAATCAACAACACAATTATATTCCCACAGGATGTGGGTAAAAGACACCAACTCTAGCATTGAACTCAGCTGCAAAATATGTTGAACAATCAAAGCAAGTTGCCAATTAAATCCAGCTAGATTTTTCTAAGTCAACATATTAATGATCTATGAATCAAATTCATAGATAATCTTATGCCAGCCCAGAGCAAAAGCATGCTCAATAGCCCAAAGAATCATCAAACCCTCCATAAGATTGTTGGATTTCTACCCTTTATGAATAGAAATAAAGAAAATAACAGAGCCAAAACAGTCTCTCCCAACTCCACCAATCCCAACAGGCCCAAGATTACCCCTAGATGAGCCATCAATGTTTATCTTCAAACTATACACCAAAGGAGGTGACCATCTTCCAACCCTCTACACCTTATTTTTAGCCTGCCTACCTCTTCTAACACAAAGGGAGTCAAAGGATAAACCCTGTAGACCCAATGTGTTCACAATCTCATCATCACTCCTTTCCAGAGGAAAAACAACTTCACATTTAGCTTCCACCATTTCCCGAATCATACTAACTATTCTTTGTCAAACTTGTTGAACCATCAACTTGTCCCCCCAAAAAATCCTACGATTCTGTTCCAGCTAGATCTAGCAAAGGATAAAAGTAGGACTAATGCTCCACACAATCTGTAGGAAAGAGGCTTGTGTGGGAGGTCTTCCCAGGCTACTCTAGAATTCAACAAGGGAAGAGGCATGAGCACAAGTATGTTTCCAAATACCCTACCAAATAAGGATAGAGAAAGAACAACAGAAGAACAAGTGAGAAGAATCCTCCTCATTGTGCCCACAAAGAACACAAACTGATGATCCTTGGAATCCCCGCTTCTGAAGATTATCCCAATTCAAACATCTATTCTAAGCTAAGGTCCACAAGAAGATATTACACTTAGGCTATGATAACTTGTTCCAAGAATTTTTCCACCATGGATCTTCCAACCCTCCATAATTTTGAGCGATCAACTCTTGATTCCCACTAGCCATCGTGTAGAATCCTTTGGGATCCAAAAATCAAGCCAAACTATACCTGTCATGAAGAGAGTTGCACTATCTATATGGTAGAATATTTTGAATCTCAATGCACTCCTCCTCCAAGCCAGTCATAGGACATTCACTAGGAGCCTTCCACTTCAATACCTCCATATACCCACAAAGGCAAGAAGTCTTGAAATCAATCAGCTTGGACCAACTAGCCTCCAAGAAGCATTGACAAATATTATATAGATTAGGATACCTGCTCATAATAAGGGAAAACTCATCCCAAGATTCAAACCAAAAGAGAGCCTCAGCCCTCTATTACATATCCAAAATAGACCCTCTTTGATCAGCTTAGCACCATTTTTAAATGTTTCCCATATCACAGAACATTTCCCCACCAACGGATACCGGGGAATCTCCTCCATTGGTATCCCCCTTATGTACTTGTGAGATATAATCCTAGCCCAGACATGATCCTGTTCCAAACACCATCTCCAATAAATCTTGGCAGACAACGCCAACCCAGTCATAGTCGATTGTCGCAATCCAAGGCCCACAAGCTGCTTTAGACTACAAACAATATCCCACTTCACCAGGCTCCACTTAGAGGATGAAAATCTGCTAACCCATAAAAATTGCCTAGCCAAAGAGTCCATATCCTTAATAAACCCAACAGGAGCCACTCAGTGCATACACCTATAATTGGGAATAACTTGCACCACCAACTTAAGAAGCTGAACTCATCCAGCAAAAGGCAATCATCAATGAGTCTAATGGTTGACCTCCGCATGAAACTTGTCAAGAATGCTTTACCAAGAACCCCTAGGGAGGTTACTAGAAGAGATAGGAATGTTGAGATAAGTTAAAGGCAAATAACCAATCTAAAACCTTAAAATACAAGCAACCCTCTATTGAATGAGTTGCTGAGTATTAAAAAAGAAAATGGAAGATTTATCCTCATTAATCATTTGACCAGAGGTAGTAAGATAAATTTCCAAATCCTTGCACAAATTATTGGCTTCTCTAACCTTGGCCATACCCATCAATGCAATATCATCAAAAAATTGTAGGTGTGACTGAGGAGTAGACCATTGCCCCACACCCACCCCTGGATAAGACCTAGTGCCACATTGCTCTTCATCATTCTCCCCAAACCTTCAATAAGAAGAATGAACAAATAAGGAGAAAGAGGATCCCATTGACGAAGACCTCTAGAAGCCCCAAATAAGGAGGATGGTTCCCCATTTTATCAACACTGAAAAGGAAGTAGTAGTAACATAGCTCATAACCCACATAATCCACTCCTCAACAAAACCAAAAGCAGTAAGAAGTTTGTGCAAGAAAGACCACTTAACTCTATCATAAGCCTTAGCCATATCCAACTTAATGAACATAGTTTTATCTTTAGAGGTCACCATGGATTGAATAGTTTCAGTGGCAATGACCACACCATCCAATATTTTCCTGTCAGCCACAAAGCCACCCTGTTCCTCAAAAAATAAGCTTGTTAAGCCATTACTTCAACCTCTCAGAAATTAGATTGGAAAGAATTTTATAGATCACATTACAAAGAGAGATAGGCCGAAACAAACTCAAATGGTCAGCACTATCACATCTAGGTATGAGGGTGAGGAAGGTAGAGTTTAAATCTCTCAGCTTCTGCTTGTTCCTTTCATATTTGTGAACCACCTCTAATAAGTCTAGATTTATAATGTCCCAAAATTCCTAAAAGAATTCAATCAGAAAGCCATCAAGGCCAGGGGCTTTCCCTTTCTTCATCTGGAACACAATAGCCTCCAACTCTTCCAAGGAAATACAACCCAAGAGGTGCTCATTCATTTCCCTAGTGACCAAAGAAGGGATACAAGACATAACGTGATTTTCTTCAGCCAACACATCCTTGGAATCCTTTCTAAATAAGGAGGCAAATAACTATGAAGCTTCTCTAGAAATATCACTCAAAGAGGTTAAATTATCTCCCTTATCTTCATAAGAAAAGGGATCAAATTATCATGTCTCATGGATTTTATTGAGTTGAAGAAGAAGGTAATATTTTTATCCCCCTCCTGTAACCACTCAATTTGAGCCTTTTGTTTCCAATAAATATCCTCTCGCAACTCACACTCCTCTAGATCTTTCAATACCCTTGCCTCCTCCTTGAGAAAATCCTTAGAAAGACCCAACTCCCTAATCTCACGGGTGATAGCATCCAAATCAGCATGAATAACAACTTTAGCATGGAAGATATTACCAAAACATCGCTTGTTTCAATTTTTGAGCTAGTATTTCACATATTGTAGTTGTTTGGAAAAAGAATACATAGCAATTCCATAATCAGGTCTCCCCAAATGCTACCATTCAACAACACGAATACAAAGATGGATCCCGCAACCACATAAGTTTAAACTTGAAAGAGGGAGAATGAGCAAAACGAGTCGAAGTAGTGGATAATTAAATAGGCTAGTGATCTAATCCCCTCCAATCCAAAATCTCAGAACAAGTAGACCAAGAATCATCAACCCAAAAACAAGAGACCAAAAATCAGTCAAACCTCTCAGCAATACAATCCTCCCCCAATCTCCTATTGTTCAAATTAAATTGACCATTACTAGGCTTGATGTCAACAAGATTCAAATCAGAAATATTATCACGAAGTAGAAAAGAAAAGGGCTCCAACCTCAAAATTACACCCTTCTTTTCATCCAAGTCTGTAATGGAATCGAAATCACCTGCAATAATCAAAGGATAAAGAAGAACAGAGCTCCGAATAAACCTGATATGAGACCACAAGTACTGCTTACCATAAAAATCAGTAGGAGCATAGATGTTGGAGAGAAGAACTATTTCTCTTTTTTCTAGGCTCGAAGCAACCGCTGAAATAGAAGACTTACATGACATCTACCAAAGAGGATGAATCTTCAATGGATTCCATAAACAAGCCATACCCCTTGCATTACCTCAGGCACCGATGCATTGGCATTGACCCCACCCCCAAATTTTAGGCACCAAACTACACATAGTGTCTATAGACAACTTAGTTTCCTGTAAATAGAGCAAATTAGGAGAATGATTTCTCACCAAATCATGAACAACTTTTTGTCTAGGGCCATTGTTCAAGACCCTTACATTCCATGAGAGGATGATCATTTCTAAGGGTTGGAAAAATGTGAATCTAGATTCTTAACAAATCCTGACTCCACCAATGTCTCCCCCATCAACTTGATTTTCTCTAAGTCCTTCTTTCTCCCAGCCTTGGATGCCTTCTCAACAATCCCTTTTTTGAGATCTTTTTGGTGAAGCCCCAATGGAGGAGAAGCCTTGATTCCCTTTTCCAAAGCGGATCCCACTTTCACCAATGAAGGAGAAATCTCCCCCCACTCTTCTTCATAGCAGCAAGGGCCTTTGATTCCACTACAACCATCATATTGAGATCAGATTCCATTTGCAAAGCACCAACATCTTGTTATTCTGAATATTATCAAGAATATTGCCCTCCTGGACTATGTCTAAAACACCTTGATCTAGATCCATCATACCCAATTTTACCTCCTACTAACTAAGGTCATCCAAAACCTCAAATCTACTGAAAGTGGCCCCTTCCTGTCGCTCCTTAAAATTTCTCTTTTGACCACAATTCCTATTACGAGCCTTAACAAGAATAAAACCCTTTGTACCTTTAACATCCCCAGGAATGGGAGCCTTCCCTTTGTCACCCTTAGGGGGCTTGCGACGAGGTTGAGTAGTCTAAGGCTCAAAAGATTTAGTCCTAGGACATCTTCACTGCAAATGACCATATTCATGACATAAATGACAACTAAAAGGAAGAGTATCATAATCAAGTTGCTCCACCCAAGAAAACAAACCTACAAAAATTTCCAAAGAGTCTACAAGAGGGTTAATCAAATAAATCTCAACATAAATACGAGCAAAATTCATTACCTTTCTATCATGTGTTTCTTGAGAAGGACCCATTGGTTTCCCCAAAAGCGAAGCAACCATTTTTAATATTTCATTGCACCAATACTCAACTGGAAAACTAAGGAAGACGCACCCACACCGGAATAGGATTCTATAGTTCCTTTGATGGATTAAAACTAGCATACCCTAGCTTAATAAATAAACCAATCTAATTGTGAAAATAAGGCCTACCCTCGAAGACTCTATTACGATTAGTAATATTGTTGAAAACCACCATGAAAAAACTATTATCCAATAACATCAATTCCATTTCACCCTCCTGAGCCCAAGTCCATTGAGCCCATGACTCTAGAAATTAGAGTGAGACCCGCATTCCCATGAATTTTCATATCAAAGCATGCTTTGATAAATACTCAACATCCTCTGCAATTGATTCTGATTAAATCACCAACACTAACCTTTCTTTGCTTCTTTCCAAACAACCATTGATCTTTATAATTCGAGGGCCTCTAGACAAAGAAAACCCTCCAACCCTCGAATCACTATACAACGGATTGATCTTGACAGTCCTCAATAAAGGAGAAGATGACTTCACTCCCAAAGGGGCACAAAAATCCAAAGAGGATTTTTACCCAGACGCTTGACCAAAATCCATCTCAAAAGAAAAAATGAAGAAAAACCCCTTATACCTCTCCTAAAAATAAATCCGGAGAAAAATGAACATCAAAAAAGAAAAACAACTAAGAAAGAACGCCTCCACACCTGGTGGAAATAAATAGAAAAAGAGAAAACCACAAAGAATGGTTGACTCCACACCCTGCAACCATGAAATAACCCACACTAAGCAAGAATAAACACCCCCACACATTGATCAAAGCCACCAATAAGCATGCACAATGAACAAAAAATATGTAAACCACATGAAAAAGAAAACAATCCCCCTTCAGAATCAACAAAACCCCCTACGTTGAAGTTGCACACAAGTCCTTTGATCTAAATGCTTCCGAACACATGCAATGAGAAGGTCAAGCATGCAACACAAGCCTCACAAACCACGGGCAACCATACCCGTTGTGCACATACCAAACACATGCATCATTTGTATTACCAATTTTAGTCCTAGAATTTGTTAAAGTTAATGTCTCGTAATTGTAAAAATTAATGGCACCCATGTGTGAATCCCTCGCCCTTTTTTATCAACTTCTAGTGTGTTTTAAAACAAATGCCTCTTTTACTCACTTTTTGAAGGTTTGATGGGTTCTTGAAACCTTTCCAGTCTTCGACAATGGTTTTGAAACTAGGTTAAAATGTTGACTTACAAATTTTCCTCTATGACACACCCTTCCCAAGTTCTAGAATCACCTTAGGCTTACACCAAACAAACCACGAAATCTTCCTTATTTATATATTTTCAATGCTTATGAAGAACCTATTAGGCTCAAACAAGATTGTGAGAGCCTATTTGGGAGTTGACATAGGTTTCAAAATCACTAGAAACTCCTAACATTACTTTGAAAAGTGCTTTCTTTCACATTAAAAAGAGTTGGAAATTTTTTTTGAGTAACATAAGTTTTTAGAACCTAAATAAAAATTTTACACAAATCTTTTTTAAAAGGGTTAGAAGGGGGTGTCGGGCTCTAAATAGATTGTGAGAACCATTTCAAGAGTTGATGATATTGTGAAAATCTCTTCAATTTTTGACACAAGTTTTGAAACCTTTCATTTTTATCAACAACTTAGCACTTACACAAATTTTCAAGGAAAACATGTAAATAGTAGATGAAAATGATTATGAAGGGAAAAACATAGATGAAAATTTAAACTTAAGGAGACAAGGATGGAGTAAGAAGCATACAAATCTACAATGTAAACCATAAAAATACGTAATTTCAACTATTGTAGGGGTCTTCATATATCCACATCATCTTTTATATCATTTATGTACCTTAAATAACATCTTGATGTACCCATTGAGTATGGGAAGCCATCTCCCATCTAACAACATTGCTTCTATTTATTAATGGTGTCCATGGGAGGTAGGAGTGTGGTTGGAATTTTTTATAGTAGTTGAGTGAGAATTGTCATGAAGCATAAGTTTTTCAAGTGCTCAATATGTTTTAGGTTCCAAGAGGAACCTTGAAAATGAGAATTACTTTGTCGGAGTTTATGTTTGAGGATGAACTAGGAACCTTGGATGAAATCACAAGCATCATGGTTGGGATGGAATGGAAACTTAGACCTACATAGGATAGGTTTAAGATATGAGGAGGAAAAGGTAATTGAGAGCTCAAAGATTTGGTGTAGATCAAGGGAAAAAGGGAAGTTGGAAACATAACATAAGGTATTGGATTCCAATCTAGGTATGGGGTTTGCTTAAGTATTGTAAAGGTCAAGAGTAGGGTGGAGATTTGGATTGGAACCTAAGGTTCTAGATTCCAGTCAAGACTCAATATCCAATAGGAAGGGGAAGGGGTAATGTGTTTGTTGACGTTGATGATTGAACCTCATAGATCCTAGAAGTCACTTGCAAGTAATTATCCTATCACAAATGAGAGATCAAAGAAAAATGAATATGCTCAACAACCTGAGAAATTGTATTGATGTAATAACCTGAATTATAATATTAATTGATTAAAAAGTATAAATGAATGCTTATAAAATTAAAAGTGCAAACCCTATATGAGGATTTGATTAGATTGTGACAAGTTTCATAATCTTACGCAATGAGACAACTTGACTTATAAATAACCCAATCTAATAATAAAAAACATTGTTAAGTTTAGCTGAAGTAAAGTAATAAGGGACCTAATAATTAGTCAATACTTAATTATTTATTAGGTGATTTCCTATTTACTCTAACACCCCCCCCATAAGATCAACTTAGGGAGAAGCTAAAACCCTAATGAAGAATGCAATGATGGATGTATGGATGGGTCTTGACTACAAGTCTTGATGAGGTATCTGGATGTATAAACAAATGGATATCTAATAACTAGAGAAAATGAGAAAACCACATGATAAAAAATATTCTCCAAAATAGATAAAATGAAATAATTGTACCATTGAAAGAAATATAGGAGGAATCAATATGACCCCAAGGTATGATCCCAAGGACTATTTTTGTCACACAAGTACAATAGATGTCCCACAATAGGAGAGATAAAATGAGGATATAAATTCTCCCATAAAGAAGGAGATCTCATGCCAATGATGAATGCCTAAAGATAGAACATGATCCACTACCTGCAAACAAAATTTCTCCCCTTCTAAAGAAACAAATCCGTTGGTGATTGGATAATTCATTCCTAAAATATTGAAGAATCAAGAATCCAAAACTAAACGACTTATACCTCTGAAAATTGCTCAAGCGTCTACATGTCGAATTAAGATGATGTCAATCCATAAACCTGTGAAGAATAATATAAAACAAGCTCAACATACAATGAATATGATGGGTCAACAATAATGATGTGGCTATCAACAAATAGGAGATGAATATCCTCAAAGTAATCCTCCAAATATGTAATATGAGACTCTTAAAACAAGTCGATATGTTTACAATATAAGAATCCCAAGTAGTTGTGTCTAGAAGAAGATGGACGTCTTGATGCACTGAACCAATAGGGGCGAAGGATGTGGTGATGTTAGGTTGATCAAGAACAAAAAAATATGGATATTAGGTCTCTATCTGAAGAGTAGGAAGATTAAGACAAGTCTCTAAACAATTACAACATGCAAGACCTGTGATATACTCAAGCTCCTCTAAAGTATCATCATCAAAGAGTATAAAATCTATATATGTAAGAGGAATGAGACAATATATAGTAGGATCCTTTGGAAATAGAGAGATATGAGGGTCTCCATGAATATCCCAAAATTGAGTCCACAATGAGTGGGGACAATCAATGTCTGATACAACACACAATGTCATGATCAACACTAGAACAAATCACTCCTAAAATGTGATCATTGATAATACCCCACGTTGATCTACTTGCTAGTGTGTCTAGTGTAGGTATGATTCCATACAGATAAGGAAAAAGATAAAGCCACCTAAGATGTGTTAGGATATTTTTTCGCCAAACATTTTCTAGGATGACCATAAAAGGATGAACAAAAAAACCCATGACACTTCCCTAAACGGAAAAATAAGAGACTAGAAACATTAGTGCATATAAAGCAGATCAAATGAAGTCATCTCATGCAAACAAATCCTTTCCAGGTGCCAAGATGTCTAAGTATTTAAAATAAATGTGAAAATCACAACATTGAATAAAGTATACCTAGAGAAGGGTCTATAAAAATTGCATGAATGGATTTGAAGAGCTCTTAAATACCATTCCAACGCTATAAGAATCATGAAAATAGGAGATATGGGTACAAAATTATGATCTTAAAAGAAGAAAATGATGATCTAACTTTGATTGAGAATAAAATAAACCAACAAAAGAACTTGATCATGATACCTATACCAATGGAAATTTCGCAAAACCATCTTTTCGAAAATATCTTGTTTGTTTGATTTTGATGTTGTATTCTTGAGTTATTCCAAAAATAAAAGTGAATCCTTTAGGGAAAATAGGGGCAAGGGCAGTCGTACCACTAACGTTAGTGTGACACCTTTCTGACATCAACATCATATACCATGGAATATTCTCTATCATAATAAAAAATGATTATTTGAAAAATTCTCGATGATAGATTATTTTGGAGCGCATGTTAGAATATTCTTTTTTCTATCAAATCCTTGGGTTTCTATATTTTTGTGGTCAACAATGATCGTGGATATGGTTGACCAACCGAGCAACAAGTAGGAGCTCACTGGTGATGAGTGTCAGCACCGTCAAGACCCTCTCATAGAGCTCACCCTAAGACATACCATAGGTACATCTATGTAGGGATTGGTGGTGAGAATATGTTATATTTAAAACCTTTTTTTAATTTGATTTATCAAAAAAAAATTATTTTTTTGATTTTTGTTTTCAAGAAAATAGAAAAAACAAACCCATTTTTTAAAAGAAACCTATACCTTTTTCCTAGCATGAAAATAAATGCACCAAGCCCATAAAAATTTCTATATGAAGGTCTCTGCTACAATTTTTTTTGCAATTTCTTCAATTTTGATGAAACAACAACTGATAATAGGGTTTTTGGTCATTTTGAACCCAATAGTGATACCTGTTTTGCTCTAGGATGAGCCGATTTTTCCCTCAAGGCCAAATCTCTCAAAATTTTGACAAGAAGCTACATATCTAGTGCTCTAATATCATGTTGAAGTTGATGATTGAACCCTATAGCTTCCAAAAGTCACTTGCAAGCAATTATATCCTATCACAAATAAAAGATCAAAGCAAGATGAATGTGCTCAACAACTCAAGAACTTGTACTAATACAATAACCTAAATTATAATTTGAATTGATTATAAAGTAAAAATGAATGCTTATAAAAGCAAAATTCCAAATCCTAGATGAGGATTTGATTAGATTCTGACAAGTATCCTAATCCTATGCAATGAGACAACTTGACCTATAAATAGTCCAATCTAATAATAAAAATACTCCTAATTTTAGCTTAAGTAATTAAAGTAATAAGGGATCTAATATTTAATTAATGATTAATTATTTATTAGGTGATTGCCTATTTACTCCAATAGTTTTGAGGGTTGAAATTTGAGTGGAAATGAGAACTTGGAATATATGGTTCTAAGTTCATCTAATAGGAAATAAGGAGGCAACCTAATGGATATTGGGCCTTGAAGGGAAATGGGAAACTAGAACGTAAGGTTCTAAGTTTATATTAGCACTTGGGGTTTGATAGGAAACAATAGAGGATAGAAACTTAAGGAGTGGAAAGAAGAGTGTAAGGGGAAATTCAAACTTGGAACCCAAGTCCCCAGTGGGTCTTGACATCTACAAGAATTAGATATACAAGGAAAAGGTTAGGAGAAAAAGGAGAAGGGAAACAATGAGAAATAACTCAAACTCCAAAATTTCCTATCAATACCCAATGTCTGCTAAGAAATTAAGGAGAGCACTACAATGATAGGGAAAATAATATAAAAGGGAACCCAAATCAATGTCACTATTCTTAGTAACACACCAAGCATCCAATTAACAAATTTTAGTTATAGGATCTTCACCATCATCTTGAAATTTAAAAGCTTCAAATAAACTTGCTTCATCACTTAGATCTTTATTGATATCCCAAAGTTAGGCCACATACTCTAGGAGGAAACATGCACCTAGGACATGAAGTTACTAGTCCACATCAAGAACCAATATTCAAAAGGAAATCATAAAGCTTGGTAAATCCTTGATACCAAGGATAAGAACACAAGAAAACTCGATTATTTTGAAATGAAACACAATAATACCTTCATATGTTGCACCATCAAGTCACCTTCAACTTTCCTACCAAGGGGTTAGAGGAGGTGACACCTCAATACCTCGAAAAACACAACATTCCAATTAATGTGTCAGGAAAGGAAGTAGTGGCATACCATCCCGACACTATGAAAACACTTGAAAGAGATTTATTGTTAGAATTCACTCATCAACAATCCCTCGTTGGACATATAAATAAGTATCAAACTTGGGACAATATTAGGGAACACTTAAAATGTCCAAAAATCTAACACTTAGCATAATTTTGAGAATGAAAGGATTGGGCTCAAGCAATTGGGGAAACAAGGGAATAGGTACTGAAGTAAAGAAAATCCCAAAACCTTGCAACTTCGATGAAAGGACTTAGACAAATTTCAAGAGTTATAGGCGAGGTTTCAAGATTGATAAGAAATGAATGAAAATTTGGATACCCTGAATCTCGAAACTCTAAAAATATATGAATAGAAAGGGAAATGATAGAGAAAACCTACACTTAGGATTTTTATGAATTTTTGTACCATTTGACACTAAGGGGACCAATTTAAGATTTCTTAGATTGGTTATCAACAAAAGGGTGGATAAGGTCAAAATCATAACCTTTTTGAGTTAAGCAAAGAAATATTGAGACACATCTGAATAGGGTGTGAACAAGGTGCATATGGAGTAATGATATATTGTACATTTTTAATTAAATTTATATTCGTCAACACCACAAAGTGAGAAATCTAATGTACTGAAAGAATAAACTAACTTTATTTATACAATTACAAGAGTTGTGAATGAAATGGAAAGAAAATAAGATAAATAAAATATATTACAAAATGGACAAGAAGTGCCTATAAAATATGAAATATAATATTATAAGTAGAATCAGAAGGTCAAAAATAGCTCTCTTTCATTTTCGTCTAATTTTAATCACTTTTAAAACTCTAATGTTGCTTCATAATAGGGTGGATGCTACCACCTAGTAAGGTGGGCGTTGTACCTCAATAGGGTGGGCATTATCACTTGACAAAGGTGTAGCTACCTACTAAAAATGTCACTGACCTCCTAGAACACTAGTGTCTATGTGTCCAAAATCCACAAGTTGTTTAGGGAATGCTCACCTAATTTTTAATGCTTCTATAACTTGTAAAATGTAGACATTATATATTAGAATGAATATTTTTTGAGCTAAATTATAGGAAAATAAAATGGGGTTTATTCTTTTAAGAGATTCTCTCAATTAGTCCCTTATTTGGCCTCTTTGGGCTTAAAAGACATGAGAAGGTTTTGATTTTGTTGACTTTAGTGATGGAATCAACAATCATGTATGTAAAAAATGGATTCTTATAATGTAAAATCTAGGGAGTGACCTTAGATATTATGGCGTGTGATTGTGATGGAGGATAAGCAAGTTATGGAGATCATAAAAATATAAACAATAGAGAAGGTGAGAAGGAAAAGAGCTTTGAATCTACAACACAAGGGTTGGGACAAAAGGTTTTTGGATATGGCTTCACAAGGATATGATAAATTAAAAAATAATGACTCAAGAGGAAAATGAGAGAATCAAAGGTGAAGAAGATATAGAGGAGAGGACAGTCTAAGGAAAAACTATGGTCTTTATGGCATAATGAGCTTCCAATGTGTATTCTTGAAACCTTGGACTTAAAATATTGCATAACATAAATCCTCATTGATCACTTGAGATGGGTTGAGAGAAAAGTAAGTGAACAATAGAGTAAGCTTACAATGGATTTAATTTTCAACCTAACATATGAGAGGGAAATTAGGCTTATAGGTTAAACCATGTGAGATGTCCATAAAAAATATAGTAGGAATCAGGGTCATAACAATCTTTAAGAGTAAAAACCAAAATATTAAATGCAAACATGAGCATTACCTAATATTAGTGTCTAGACATGAATGTAGACCAATATTGGTGTCTGGAGTCAATTGGGTGTTCAAATTTTTAAGGATGATTAGGGAGGGGTTCCTAAGGCTAATTATGCATGTTTCATGTTCTTTTTATTGGTATAAAATCATGTAAATAGGTAAATTGGTGTTGTAAACATGAGTTGGGGCATGGATACTAAAATGAGTTTAGAAACATAAGTTGAAATTTGAAAGTAGGCAAATTTTTACATTCCCTTTTCTCCCACTTTAGCAAGCTAATGACACTAGGTGAAGGAGTGTCCTTAATTGCATCAAAGTAAAATACATGTATTGCATGGTTTTATTTTTAATTTTATAAAGCATGTAGTAAAAATGATATATACGAATTAGATTTTCTATCTTATTTTCGCTCTTCCTTCACTTCCATCATAACACCCAAGTGTTGTAATGAACCTGAGAAAATAGAAAATCAATTATTATACAATAAGAAAAAAATATGCTAATGAATAAAAATGAAATTATATAATGAAAATGACACACACATATACACATGCATCTCATAACTAATATATATAACCACTATCTAGAGCACAAGAGAGAAATAAAAGATCCATGAAGAATTATACAAGTGAGAAAAAAGGCTTCAAATGAGCTACAAAGTGGAATATAGAATATAGTTACCTTGGAAAGTGCTTGGTTATAGAATAAGAGGGATAAAGTGATTGTAAATGTCATTTTCATTGAATAAATTAAAGCTAGGCATAGCCAAAAAGGTAAAAACAAAGTAAAAATGACAATGTGGTTTCCACCTAGCTATATGAGATTGTCACCTAAAGGATCAAGAAAAATAAAAATAATGGTGATGTGATTTCCACCCACACAATAAAATAGGCTAGGCAAAACCAAATATTATCGATTTAATGATAATTGTATAAAGAATATATATAATATGAGCCCATTAAATTGATTGATAGAAAAAGGAAAGTTGATCAATTTAAGGTGAGTAGAGTTGGGGAGAAAGGAAATTTTCCCAATGTGTAATATAATAGTAGATATAATAGGTGTATGTATAATATGATACCCTCAAGAATAGGAAATATTGATCCAAAGTAATTGGAAAATGCATATTGCTCAAGTTAGGTGTTTATAATCACATGCTTGATAGAGTAATAGGAACAAGAAAAGACAATTGGACCTAAGAAATGGAAGGAATACAAGTTAGGGTGATGCCCTTTGCCACATAAAATCAAATAAATTATTTCAAGAGAAGGGCCAAAATATTAAAGGAATAGAAGGAAAATGTTATGAACAAGAAATAAATAGGTGCACATAAGTTCAAAGGTCATAGCATGTAATATAGTAAAGTGAAAATATAAAAAGAAACACCTAGATTTTTTAGGTAAGGTTTCATGTATATATCATTGATATTACTACACAATATAAGTAAATTATGGAAAAAAAAATTGTGTATGTGCAAAAATATAAAATATAAATTATAGGTAAAGTAATCACCAAGCGTGTGAAAGAGATGAATAGACACATATTGATCACAAGGAGCCATAGCCATATACATAATAGAAATATGAGAAATCAAATTATAGACATAAAGGATATTTTGGAAAAGTAATAGAAATAGATAAGAGAGAGTACAATAATGGAACAAAGACACACAAGAGGGTGAACAAGGATCTATGAGATTCTATAGTGAACTAATACTATCAGGATATAAATATTATGATTCTTATACAAGGATCACCATTCTCCATTGGCATAGAAGATCACATGCATATAATAATAAGTAGTAAGTAGAATAATAATGGCCAAGGTAGAATAAAAATTTGTTTTTGGGTCAACATGAAAGGGGTATTGGTCCCTAATGCTTTTCATCGCCCTCAAATACACAAGGAAGGATAAAAAGAGTGTAGATAATATATGAGTGAACATAAATGATAACAACATAAAATAGAAGTGGAACATGCACAAGACCTAAAATATTTGGTTCAACCATGAAAATGGTGTCACCATATTGATGCATTGCATTGTCCCTAAATATATAGGAAGGGAAACTATATATACAAAAAATAAAGGGGGTAGTAAACATATAAAATATATATTTGCATGGCATAGAAAATCAAATATTTCCCCCACTATGTGTTAGTATGCACCCAAATGTAACATACATTACCAAATATAGTGGGGGATAATAATCATAAAGCATCTATATAGGGGGTAAAACAAATATATATCTAGGAAAGAGAAAATTCACACTACTAAAGCACTAGTCAATGGTATTTGTGTGTATATCATCAACCATGTCATTATCCTTCAGGTTATGGCCAATATACTTAGTAAAATAAGTTGCATTAGAGTTCATCACTAAAATGGGAGGAGTGGATGAGTGAATAATGTTTATTGTGAAAATAGAAGACAAGGGTGGAATATTATCATGTATTCAAGCATGTTGTCTAAAAGAGGTGAAACAACATTGAGAATTATAGATTTTGCCACAATAGTAGTCACCATAAAGTCTATAGGAAGATTAGTGGATTCTTTGAATGAAGAGAATCAATAGTAGGTAAAAGAGAATCCCCAAAAATTATAAAAGTAAAGGTGAAAGGAGGAATGGATTGATCCTCCAAAATATTTATAATAGTAGGATGCATAATAGCACCCATATAAGGTTACAATAGATTTTTAGTAGCATATGTAATTATAGAAGGGGATGTCATAGGGGTAATTATTAATTAGGAGTTTTTCAAGGTTAGGGGGGATAATCAATTTGGGCTCAAGTTGTTCAAAACTAAGCCTAATGGAAAATTGGGGTTTATTATTAAATTTGGGAGGGGGAGGCTGATAATGGGTAGGAAGGAAAGGGTGGGATAAATTCTGGTGTAGGAAAGTGGGGTGGAAGTGTGGAGGGAGGATAAATAGTGAGAATGGTTTTAGCTTGAGAAGTATGAGGTGGGTTTGGTTTAGGTTGGGTAGGGGGAGGATGAGGCTTAGGTTGAGGTGGAGAGAGTGAGCATTTAGAGGTTATTTATTCTTTGGTTGATAATGAGGCTAAGGTTAAGGAGGATGTATAAGAGGACATACGTCAAGATAAAGAGGAGAAGTAAGAAAAGCATATAAGTCCTTAATTATTTTTACATGATCATTTTATCTCAGGTGCATAAGGGTGAATAGATAATTTAGGTTTGCTTGTATGAATCTATTTTTTATCTCTATTTAGTACTTGTATAAACTAAAGAGTGCATCATGCCACTCAATAGTGGTCCCATCAATTATGTATAAAACAATCAATTGTGAAAATTCTCAACTCATAGAGTAGTTGGTTTTCATGATATATGATGGCTATCACTTCATTATAATTAACAAATTTCTAGCAATGATGAATCATTAAAGGAACTACCCACACAACATTAGACCAATGATGGCCCATAAAAATTATTGAATCTATTAGAAGTATGAATAATATGGAATAATAAACTAATCTATTTTGGACCAATCTGAAATGGGAGAATAAAATAACCCAATATGTCAATAAAAGTGTCATTATAACAATTTAGTGGAACACCAAATAAAATACATGACTCGTGATGACAATGGGTATTTAAAAGATGCTATTCTTTATAAATATTGAATTCATAATTTAGCTCTCTAATAACACCATCAATGATCTTATATAGAATTCACTCCTTAGTATAAATACATATGTGACAACCATTATCAAGAATTTTAGATGAAGTAATAAGAGGAGAAAGAAAATAAGAAATGAGTTGTGTCAATAGAACTAACAACATGGTAAGAACACATGGGGAAACTATAGGATGAAAGAGGAAGAAGAAGGATTCATTGGTTTAAGTAAAAAGAGGGATCCTCATAAGAGAGTGGAGGAGAAATACCCTCAGGAGTAGAACCTACTTGATTAGATTAGGCATGTTGAGGGGAAGGATTTGTGCAATTTTTCATATTCAAATCAGGGGGGAATATTTATTTGTTACCTTGATCATTAAGCCCCCTAACATGAATAACATTAGGATCAATCAAGTATTGTATTTTTTTCTTTAAGCCCATGTCATATTTTATTTTTCCATCCACTTAGTGATATTGACTAAACATATTCGAGTCATATCCCTAAGCCAAAGGAATTGATGTATAGAGTTGTTAGATATGAGGAAGACTTAAAATCTCAGGTGCTAAAAGTTTATTCGTGTTTAGAAGTAAGGAATTGATTGAAATAGTGAATCACAAAGTAGTTGAAAACCTAAATGGGATAACATTAAAATAAGAAGGATTTACAGATAGATTCATAAAATTAACACTGGGATTATGAAAATCTTATTAAATTTATTATTGAAATAATTCTTCTTAAATGGTTGTTTAGCGAAACTGGAATAAAATTTTGGGGGAGAAAAATAAGTAGAAGGAATAGAAGAAGAAGAAGAGAGATCATAAGTTAAATGATTTACCTTTTCTATTTTAATCTCATAATATCATAAGCTAACACATATGTGAAAAAACATAAAAAAAAAAAAAAAAATCTTAACTCAACAGGTTTGAGTAATTTTTGCACAAAAAGCCTTTACATTTCAAAATTTGGCAAGTGATAACATATTTGAGCTAATATGGACTACAAACATGAAACAAAAAATAACTCACCCTTTCATTAATGCATTTATTATAATAAATTATATCAATGAAATTAACTTACAAATGTATGGGCTAGTTCATCAAATCTTATAATAGAATTATGTGGCAAAGAATAGGATCACTTAAGTATATTATCACTTAGTTTGCATGGGAAGATCTTTACAATTGTGATCGTGTTGTATATTAATTTAAAACATGTTGCATTAAATGATCGCACATGTGTGGTGATTTTTTCTTTACCATCACACATAGAAAATCAAGGGACCATAATTACTGATGGAAATTTATGAGATAATCTATAATGAGAGATGATTATGGTGTAGGTCCATAGTAACCTCTCTAGAATTAGATGTGTGTGCATCAAAATTATTTTGTATGGTCCTCAAATGGTGAAGCATGTGAGACATGAATATTTTATAATATTGTGGTAAGTGAGGAGAAGGAAATGGGTGAAATGAAGAACTAGACATAGGAATTAGACTTGTACAAAACGAGGTGAGTTTATTGGAAATAACTAGAGGTAGTTTTTTAAGGAATAGGACTAGAGATGGGCTATGGGATGGAGGTATGGGGAAAAGATGAGGTGACAAAGGATGGACCAATATAAGAAATAATGGGAGATAGGTTGGAATGAAAATATTAAGGGGAGTGAGAAGGCTATATAAGTGTGAGTTGAATGAGAATGAATGGAAAGAGAATACTAGATCTACATCCATGATAGAATGGGAATGTGCATATGTGACTACGAATATATGGGGATGTGGATTTGAGGTTGTGAGATAAAGGTAAATATAGTGGTAGAAATATGTATAAATCAATGAATAAGATGGTGGATGAAAAGGAAGGGTATGTGGGACAAAGGTTGGCTTAGAGAATATCAAAGGATTAGATGAGAAATGAGTATATGTGGATGTGTCAAATAGATTATGAGTATGAAGTGTAGGAGAGGAGGAATTCACATACAAATATCTCTGGTGCATTGAATAATTTCAAGCCCCAAATAATGGGTGAGCAAAAGATGACCAAATGATTAACAAGAAAAAAATCAGTGTCATCATTGGTAAGCTCAAAATAGTTTTTAACTTAAAAGTGAGATACAATATTGTGTCATTTTTTAGATTCCACATGAAAAAAATATATACCATGAAAAATTATCATTATTAAAGAATAATGGATCAACCTCATTAGGTTTGTTTATGAGAGGAGGAAGCTAAGACGTGGTTGAGTTAAGGAAAACAACATGATGAAGGTAGAACACACTAGAGTAGAAAGGGCTATAAAGATGAGAACAATGCATGAACCAAAGTGGAAAAAGGTATTCAATGGGTAAGACAAAGAGTAAATGACTAAGAATAGGTAGGGAGTGTAAGGAGATGCAAAGATAATTATAGGAAGAGTTTGGGGATAGGTAAGAGAGATGTGGTAAGGACCTAGGATAGGGTTGTGAAGGTATAAGGTGAGAAAAGGAGTGTCAAGGATAGTGAACTAAGTATTTAGAATAGGTAGGTAAGTGGGTGAAAAGCAGAAAGAGGATATAAGAGAATATGTAAGGATGAAATATTGGTGTTGATGAAGGCAAGAAGGGATTGAGACAAACAAGTGTTGTGAAGATGATATCCTAGGGTTCGGTAATGTTGAAAGAGGGTGTTTTAGATATATAAGTGTCACTAAGTGAAGATTAGATTATTTTTTTTGGAAACTTAGTGTTTGCTATTTTGTATGAGAAAAAATAGAATTAAAGGTTGTTTAACTCTCATGTTCACCAAATTAAAATATAGGTTTAAAACCATATCCTCCTAGGGTGTTTACTTAAGAAAATAGTCTAATTTTCTTTTATTTTTTACTTACTATAAATAAACATATTACTAACAATGTTCGTATTGGAAATGGAAAAATCGGATTTATAACAAGTATAAGAGTTGGGAATGAAAATGGTAAATAAAACCAAACTAAAAAATAGATTAGAAACACTTGGAAAAGGTGAACTTGAAATTATATATGGAATCAAAAGGTACAATATATGCATATGACAATTTTAATCTAATTTTGAACATTTTTCAAAATCTAACATTGTTATATGACAAGAATAATGTTTTTTCCTTCTATAAATGTCGATGATCTTCTTGGGGACTAGTGTTTAGGTTTCTAAAGGCCTCAAATTTTTTAGGGAATGGTTGCCAATTTTTTTTATGCTTTTCCCACTTATTGAATGTTGACATTTGTCTCATTAGAAAAATTTACCGAATTGAATATTGGGAGAGAAAAATGAGGTTTGTGATTTTAGGATTCTATCTTAATTAGTACCTTATTTTTCCTATTTCAACCTCAACAATATCAAATGAGAAAGTTCTAAGTGAGTGGACCCTAGAAATAGCAACAACAATGTTGTATATTGAGAAATAAATTCCTATAATGTAAACCCTAGGGAGATATACACTATTATTGTGTGTGAGTTTGATGTAGGATAAGTTGGTGACGTAGACCACAAAAATTAAAAATTGGAGGGGCTAGGAAAGAAATAAGCCCTAAATTTGTAAAAAGGGTTATGAAAAAGGTTATAAGCTATAAGTTTGTGAGGGGATGAGAAATGGGAGAATAATGGTTTAAAGAGCGAGATGTGAGGATCAAAAGGGATGAAGATGGAGAGGATAGAAGGAAATAAGGAAAACCTATGGCTTTTTTGGCACATTGAGAATATAATCTATGATGTTTATACCTTTAACTTGTAACCCTACATAACATAAAGCTTCCTTGATCACCTGACATATAGATTGAGAGTGAAATAGATGAGTAATTGAGTGAGCTTGTGAGAGATTCAAGTGTTGACCTAAAAACTGAGGTGAAGATTTGATTTACAAGTTAAACTATGGAAGATTTGATTCACAAGATTACTCAACTACTCAACAATAACATCCCAATGAGGTTTGAACCTTTGTGAGAAGAATAACAAAACCACCTTTAAACCATCACACTATGCTAATACCAACATTTGAAGAGCTATTTTTATTATTATTTTTTGCTAAGAATACTATAATGATTAATATCTTTTATTTGATATTATTTGAGTATTTAGTTAAGCATGTCCTTGTTTTATTTCCTTCTTTTTCTTTAAAATTGTTTGAATTTTATAAAGCTTTTTGCTTGTTGTTTCTTGTTTTCTTTTTACGAATTTCTCTCTTGTCAAGTTTTGGCCCTCTTGTGCCTTGTTTCGTGCACAACCCCTTCTCATGACTTTTTATTCTTGTCTTGGTCTTCATCTTATCATTCTTTCCTAGTGCTCTAATTTTCATCTTGATGATGGATCATGGAGTTTGATTTGAAACGTTGATGCAAAAAATTAACACAATCGAATCCAAAAATCTTTTTACAATTATTTTATTTAGTTACTTGATTGACATATTAGCCCATGTGTTAAAAATTTAATGCAAAAATTATAAAATCCATATAAAACAATCTTGATAAGTGTTATCATTATCTTCCTCATTTATGATTTATCTGTCTAGGTGCTAAATCAATTCTTTTATTTTCCATGTTACAATTTTCGTTTTGACAATATAACATTACAAAACAAAATAAATTCTATTATTACAATATTTCAAAAACAAATACTATGCTACTACCTCATGCTTTTTATTTTATTTGTTGTTTAATTTAAAGATCATTTCTATAAATACAAATTAACTTAAAACACTTTTATAAATTAAATCTAATCAAAAAATAATTCTTTTCAATGGGCCCTTGGTCTACTAGTGAAGTTGAAAGGTTCTAAATGAGCCCACTAGGGATCAAGTCTTGTCAAGTGCAAAGGCTCCGACACTGAAAAAGGGATGAGGTTGGGATCGTGCCCCGGGAAAATTTGGTGGAATGGATACCCCTCAATCCTTGGCTCTTAGCTGAAGAGGTTCATCCCCAAAAGGCTTGTGCTCTCGTATGGGTAGCTACAAATAATTTGTGGATGACCTCCATCAAAAAAAAATCTTAAAAATAAATACAAAATAATTTTTAAAAAATAAAACAATAATCCTACATGCTGACTTAACCAGCACACTCTAAGTGTTGACCCGCTTAGGTGGCTAGTGTGGGCCCCTTTAATCCATCTCATCCCTCATTTCTCATCGTTGTTGTTGTTCCTTGTTAATCCCGCGCAAAGTTTTAAGTTTTTCAGACCTATTTCCGCACCGAACAGACTTCATCTAAACGCCTACTCACGACCTATGCCAAAATGGGAGCTTTAGAATAGGGTATGGAGGGCCATCATCATTGTTGGAAATGCTTTGGTAGACATGTATGCTAAATGTGGAAGCATAGACAAGGCACATGAACTGTTTACAAAATACCCCAAATAAATGTGATCTCATGGAATGCCATGATTGCAACATATACGCAAAATGGATTTGTTGAAAGGCTTCAAAAAATTTCATGAAAATGCAATTAGAAGGTGTAAAGCCAGATGCCACAGCGTTTGCTAGCATCCTCCCTGCTTGTGCTAAAATGGGAGCTTTGGAACAAGGTATTCAATCAAAGGATAAAGGAAAGGGATTTTGTCAGATGTATAAAGCTTAATGGAAGGGAGATTTTGGTCAGATATTATCATTGGCAACTACTCTAGTAGACATATATGAAAAATGTGGAAGCATAAACAAGGCACGTAAACTGTTTGAAAAAAATGCCTCAAAGAAATATAGTCTCAGGGAATGCAATGTTTGTGGGATATACACAAAATATATTTTACAAGGATGCTCTCAAAATATTTGAATTAATGAAGCATTTTGGAACATGTCCTGACACTATAAGCTTTGCTTGTGTTATATGTGCATGCAGCCATACAGGTTTAGTGAATGTGAGGTGTACATACTTCAATCACATGGGTAACCCTTACTGCATTATACCTACAATTGATAATTATGTGTGTGTTTGGTCTACTTGCTCATGTTGGCTATCTTGAGGACACCCTTAACTTTATCATCAAGATACCATTTAAACCTGGGGTGGATGTGTGGATCTATTTTCTTGCTGCCTATAGATCCAAATGAATATAGGCTTAGGAGTATTTACAACAATGTTATTTTTTTATTTGGATATTAAAAAATATGTGACTAATGTTCTCTCAAACATCTATGCAGAAGTGGGTAGGTCGTGTGAGCAAATGGTAAGAGGATTGATGAAAGATAAGGAATTAAAAAGCTCTTCGGATGTAGTTGGATTGAAGGCCATAAAATGGTACATGTTTCTTGTGTAGGAGGTCACAATAAATCTGTGTAAAGTTGTAGGATTTGGTTGGGGAGATGAAGTTAGCAAGGTATTTTTGAGATGCAAGACACTTAGTGGTGTGGAAAGGGATGAGAAAAAATTACTTATCTATCATCATAGTGAAAAGTTGTCAATTTATTTTGGTTTTCTAGATATGCCCCTTAGAACACTATTAGACTTGTTAAGAACCTTCAAGTATGTGTTAATTGTCACATGGCAATGAAATGTATCTCTAAGATTGTTGGAATTCCTACTTCTAATTATTAGTTTAGTTGATTTCATGAGGAGGAAATGAACTCACTTGCATACACATTTTTCCATGGATTACTCCAAGGCCTTGTTAATTCATGAATAATTTATTGTATGAAGTTATTTTGAAAAGATTTAATTATGATAAACCTTAATATATGGGTTCCTATGTTAGTTTGTTTAACCTAGAATGTTTATAAACATTCTCCACTAAAGTTTCCACTTCTTTATGCCTTGCAACACCATCTCTAATTTTAGACAAAATTAGGGAACCCTTTGTTGATGTTTGTCCTTTTGAGCCTTTACCATGCATATCATTCTTAGTGAAAGGACTCTAGTGTGCTTCTAATTCTTTTTAAGATTGATTTTGTTACCTATAGAATACCTCATTGATATTTGATCAAAAATATATATTTGTCCCTATAGTTGTTATGTGATATCTTTGTCTTGCCCCTTTCTAGGTGATGTTGGGGCCTATATTAGTAAGTACAAATTTATCTAAGTCGAGTGTTTCCTTTCTTAATAGAACCATGTTTTGCAACTATCTATAACAAATCTAATAATTCCTTCAACATACTCCCTTATTAAACAATGTTCTTTTTGTAGTGTTTTGTCTTTTGCTATACTTGCCGCATGCCTAAATATCTTAAACTATAGAAATTTCTAAGTGTTAGTGGTGATTATGTATATTTGTAGCCTTTATTGGGTTTATAGGTTTCCTCTTGCTAGTATTTTTTCCCTCCATTCCTTAAAACACAACATTTACATTTTTGTTTGAAACCTTTGATTATTTTAGTCTTTTAGACTTCTCATTACCTAGGTACTTTATCATGGTTTTATCTATGCTTCCATTTCCTTTGTCTTTGCCTTTGGCCCTAGGATTTTAGGTCTTCATGAAATATGTACTTCTTAAGCTATAAGACTAATCCATGAACCTTAATTATAACACTAATCTAACTAGAAAGAAAAATAATTTATTATTTAGTTGGTAGAGAATTTTTGTGTATTTGTATTAATTTTAGTAAACCCAATTATAATAGGTTGCTAGTTGAATCTTAATATAGATAATTGAAAAGTTGTTTCTACATTTAAATTACGTAGGCTATCTATTGTCTATCTGTATCTGTGGTGAATTTGATGTGAATCCTAACCTTCATTATTTATTCATTTCTTCATCCTCAAAAGAATTTTTCTCTCTAAATAATAAACTCTCATTCTAATGTCCAGAAATTAGTTAATTCTACTTTGATTTTTTAATTTTGTAATAATTCAAAAAATCTTTCTTTTTGAGTAAACATAAACATATTTGCAACATATAGACCTTATCAAATTAGGTTAGTGTGTATTTACTACACTATTGTCTGTGTTTGTTATTTTTATTGAAAAATAAAAACTCTAATTTTTTCCACTCAAATTTCCCATAGTATATAGGGATAATTTTTTTGTTTGTTATTTGATAGTTAAATCATTTTTGTTTTTATTTGATAGAAATCATTATCCTTCCTTCTTTGGCAATCCCTTCCTTATACAAATGTATCTCTTATAGTAACCCTCATCTAAACCTATCCATGTATTTTCCTTCGTCTTCCTTCTTTCATTACCCTTCCTCAATTGTCATCCACATCACATGATGTCCCATTCTACATGTGTCACAAAGATGACCACTTTGATAATGAATCCCTACTATATGATTCTAAGTTTTTCACTTACTAAAATTGACCACCTCTTTTCTCTCCCTCAAATTAGCCTACTTGATGATGTCACCTTCATCTCTATCTTCTTTCCAACCTCTTTTCTTTTTTCCACCTGAATTTTCTTGTCTACTCCTCATCCAACCCACCTTCCTACTCTCTCTCTCTCTCTCTCTCTCTCTCTCCGTTCCTCCTTTTAACTATGGTCATGTCCCTTTAAGCAAGTGATTTACATCCTACACCTTTTTTCCACCCTCTCAACCCTTACCCTTCACTTGTCTTGCTTGATCTTCTCTTATCGCTATTGTCACTCCCTCTTCTATCCTACCCTTAACCCCAAAAACCTTGCCACACTCTTATCATAAGATGAAAAAATTAACATCTCTTACCTCAACATCTTATACCTTGGGGGATGGAACCTTAAATTTCCTCCACAACACAATATATTTGGCTATAATAAATCATCCAAAAGAACCATAGTTCACCATGTTAAACATTGGCATACATGTATAATTGGATAAGCGATCCTAAGATACACATTCAATCCCTTATAGATCAGTGTGTGTTGATTATTACTTTGATGATAAATTCATAACTAAGCTTTTTCTCTATTCATTAAGGAAAAAACCTTAAAATGGTTCTACTCTTTATCTACCTATTCTATGGGTTCCCTCCTCTATCTCACATATCTTTTCATGGAACACATTCAATTCAACATAGGATTGTAGGTTAGTTTCATCAATGTTATACATTGAAATCAAGGTGCAAATGAGAAGGTGATTAGTTTTATCTTCTACTATTAATGGCTTCTTTCATAGATCTCATATCTTCTTCTCAACTCTAATATCAAGAGATAATTTATTAAGAATATTTTCCCAAAGACTCACAATTAAAATCTCTTGCACAAATATACAACTTTTATAACACTTTGTACCACCTTGTATGATTATACACAGGTGATAGATCACCTTAAGGTCATCTCTTTGACCTTGATGACTCTATTTTTTAACCCTTCCTATTCTCAAGAAACCAATAATTCTACAAAGAAGAACACCAATAACTTATAATTTTCTCCTTAATCCAACCCTAACAATTAACTAAAATAATCAAATTTTCCTTATTCATCTTTGTCATCTAAACTTACTATCTCCATTCACAAGCTAACTCTAATTGAATGAACCTAGAAAAAATCCTAGTTCCATCTTTCATGAGTTTATTTGAATAACCTTATCCAACTTCATCTATCCAACCCTTGAACCCCAAACTCTTCTTATTTTACCAAATTTACCATTTCTTTATAATATATTGACCTATTTTTCTATGAAACATGCCTTACTAAATTATACTCTCCTTTTTATTTTTCTCAATTAGCTCTTTGGAATTCCTTATCACCAAATCATGTTCCATTTTACCTAAATATTATTTTTTCATCTTCACTTCCATAATATTCTCCTAGGATATGCTTTTATTAATCCAACCCTAGTAATTACTAGAGCTCTTTTCCTTTTTCTCTTTTTCTTAAGTTTCTACATGGCAAGTTTTTCTTAACTTTTTCCTTTTTTCCTCCTTTGTGTTATTTTTTGATTTATCTTTTGTCAACGAGGATTCTCCTATTCTATTCATTTTCTATATTTGATTTGTTTGATCTTCTAATTTAGTTACTCATTACTACTTTAGCATTGTAGATTACATTTGGACTAGACAATTATTCACTTTCTAATCAATGGTTCCAACACATTATTATAGAACTATTGAATTTGGGACAACTATTAATATCATGTGATTTATCACCACAAAAATAACATGTGGATTTTCCTCCTTTTTTTATTCTACACTCATTATCATTATGTCCTAGTTTACCATAGTTATAATATTTTGGCTTGTTGGTCCTTCTTATTTCTCCAATACCTCTATTATTATCATGGTAGCCTCCCCTACCACCTCCATCTCAATAATTATCATGGTAAATCATGGAGGGTCATATATGTTGAATTTTTGGTACCATACAATGTATATTGTTAGGTGGTCTTATACTTTCTCTCAATTGTAGTTCCCACTACCCATGTGCCAAATACATATTGAATGCATTTATAGCTAAACCCTATGTTCTATCCATACCCATATCCAAAAAATAATATTCATCTTCTTCATGAAGTAACATTGGACACCTATTTGTGTCATGTTTGTCCCACTTTATACTTTACAATATATACTTACTATCTTTCTACGAAATTTCCCAAGTTCCCCTCTTAGTATGGTAGCCCTCTTTGTGCCTTTGGTTATCAAACATTCATTCCTTAGATGTTCTTCCCTAGAGTAATTTTTGAACAAAAATTTACTTCTTCTAGATGGCGGAGAAGTCTAATATTTCTTACCTTTCATTACAATTTCTTCCTTCAACATTACGTTGTCCAACTCTAATTAAAATTACAATTTCATCCTTTCCCACTAAATCATTCTCCCTTATATTTGACTAGGATTATATTATGGTGATCAATTCTACTGCAACCTTATATGAAGAGGAAATATTCTCTTCTACTTTTGCTATAATGTGAGAGGTTAAACCTAAAATAAAACACTCAATTCATTTCTTTTATGTCAAGGTTTTTTCCAGCTTTCTAACCACACTTTTAAATCATTGTTCATAATATTTTATTGATTCCTCCTTAGTTTTTGTGATCATCCATATTTTATTTATGTTTTTTACTCATACATTAGGTGAATGGAAATGGGTTAGGGACCATTAATGTGGTGTGTCTAATGTTATTTCATTATTCTTTCAATCGAATTGAATATAATTTGTAATAGCAATCATGAAGGAGGTGGAGCATGATGGTGGTGATTAGAAGTTGAAGGCATTTACACAAGTTTCCCTATCCTAAGCACTAGGAGAGAAGGTGGAGCAACTTTGCATTTAGTAGGTGGGTATGCTTATTAGTGGAGGAATCAGGATGCCATTTTTGGGAGTTGTTCCCATGTGAATTTAATCATTGAAAGATGTTCATTTTTGAGATTTCCTATTATTAAAGAAGATTCTCTCCATGTGGCGCATGGGTTTTTGAATGAAACTAGAGTTTTGGAAAACCATATGAATATTTATTGTCCCATTATTCTATGAATTTTGGGTTATTATAGTTACATAGGTGCTATTAAATTGATGAGAGAAGTGTGTTATTTATGTACTCTTGTTTCAAATGATTACTACATACTTGAGTCTCTCTTTGATAGTCAAGTTTTTTTCCCACAAGGGTTTCTCCATGCACATTTGGTGTTATGTACCATATAATAGTTTTGTTTATTTGTATTTGTTGTTATATACTTCCACATAATTTCACAATGCTTAATCTAATGTTTAACAACTTATATTTGTAGTAATCTACCCTTCTTTACCAACATTATTCATTTTCCATCATATAATTAGAATTTTGTGTACCTTATTTGTAAATATTATCAATTGCTCCCCAACATCAAAATCCTAATGAATTAATTATTTCCCTTTCATGAAATTGTTTATTTTTGTTCCATGTCCACCATGCTACCTTTCTCTCCTCCCATAGACTTTCTTTCCCCCCTTAAAATTATAAAATTACATCTACACCTTCAGTCCCTCACTTTACTCTATGGAGGTCCAAAGGTCTCATTTAATTTTATAATCCTCGTAAGTTTTTATTTGAGGATCTACCACTATTATATACTTATGCTTTTCAAAGTTTCAATATTTATGTAAAGTAATTGCTAAGTGCTCATCAAGTTCCACATCCTGGCTCCAAATGTTTTCTCCTCATTCATAACACACAATAACTAATTTATTTGTGTGTAACTCAACTTTGGGGAGTGTGTGTGAACCATCAGACCTACCCCTCCTTGTGCATGCAACATTAATCATCCTTGGACATGCTCAATGGGTATACCTCTTTTTCAATGACCACTCCATCTCATTTTAGAGATGCCATTTTTTTATGCATGGTACATACTTATTGATCTACATGTGCACTAGTGACAACTTAGTTCTATGTTGTAGTTTTTGCTAGACATTCAGTTGGTGCCACATGTCACCATGTTGACATCACTAGTGGGCCCCAAAATTTAATATTATAGGCACTTGGTCTTCCTTGACGTGCTATGTGGACTCAATAGTGAATGATTGCTTGCTAGAAGTCACCTTCAATGGTGGTATGCCTAAGCTCACATTGATGTGGTTGGATTTCTAAAGTTGTAGGAATTTATTACACATCGTATGACACTTGTGTGACAACTTTAGTAAGCTCAAGTCTCCCTTTGTGGCTTGGTTTTCTATTATGTATGCATGGGTGACATGGTGAAGATATATGTCATCTTCCAGTTAGTAATACATAAACTAGCCTCAACAATTAAAATTATTAATGTGCATTTTTCTTCAAGTTCTATGTGTTGGCCATATAATATCATTCCATTTTCATGAAGGTCATAAATCTTCATCAAATTAATCAACCTTCATCTCTTAATTGTGATGCTTGATATCCCCACGTGGCACATCCATTGTGGTGTTTGGATTCACTACATTAGTATCCTATTGGTCCTTCTAGACCCCTCATACAAATATAATTATTTTGAGATATTTGAGCCACTCACATGGTGGCTTATCAATGGTGCCACATGTCTTCTCCAGTGGGTCCTTTCTTCTACATAGTATGTCAAAACAATTATCATTTCATAGTGATGGTGTTACCTATGATATACCCTATTATTAGTGTCTTAACCTTCTAAAGTGATTTTATTTATGCACCTTGAGATTATGTGGATTTATGTAGATCATTGATCTAGAGTATTATTTTGTAGCATTATAATAATCATTGATAGATCTACCATATATAAAATGTGATAATGTAGGGCTCACTCTCGATGGTCTTCAAGCACTATATATACCATTATTTAGGGATTTCCTTTGTGACAAGGATAATAATTATAGAGGCCAACAAAAATAGTAAGTATGACCAATTTCCATATCTTTATACTATCCAAGAACTCACCAATATATTGGTGTCTAAAACACTATTGGTTGTGTTTTGCATTTGTTGTTGTACATGCCTTAGTTATTCCCTATGTGCCCTAAATATAGGTTTTTCTTCCTCTAGCCAATAATATTGTGAATATGGTGGGTGTGTGTGTGTATTGTGTCCTTGGTGATATATTTAAATTACACATGGCTTGATATGGCTTGTAATTTTTATAGAGGTGTTCCATGTCATTGCATATTTATATTTTTTTTATTATAATTAATGTAGAGATGGCCTTCGTTGTCATTTGGTATAATTGATTGATCTAATATAAATTTTATCCTTATGGTTATGCAAAATTTTAAATGGATTGGATTAATGTGTTGAGTAAATAAGGGCCTATGTTAAAGGGCCAAATTATATGCACATGCCTATGTCATTTTGTTGGAATGAATGAGCTATAATTTTATATATAGAGAAAAATAAAAATATAACATGTTAGTAAATTTATTATAGAACAAATAAATAAAAAAATATAAGGTAGCTTGTAATAGTTTTAGGTTTTTGTAATGTGTTATTTTGAATCTTAATCCATCATATATACCCGATTGAAGATGAATATATCCATGTATAGTTTGCTAAGTCTATGCATATATCCATGTGTTTTGGATGAGCTTTTTTGAATGATGTATGTTCCCCTAATTATATTTTATAATGAGTGTATTGTGAGTGATTAGTTAATCATCATAAATTTATTATAAAAAAACTATGAATCTTTCATAGAGAACTCATTTGTTCACTCCAATGCAAGAAGCTCGTGTATTTTCTCATAGATTATTCAAGAGTGTTCTACTCTTGATGTAATAAATATATGGTGTGTCCCTTATGTGCATAGAGTTGAGCTTATATATGTAATAAACCACACTAGGTCCTTTTAGTTGTCGTCTTTCACATGTTATAAATTTTAAATTACACATGCATTTACTGTTTGGATATTCAAGTTTGTTACATTTACAAGATAAAAGAACCAATATGTAGTGAGTTTAACCCTTCATCACACCTTTGTGCATAAAAAACCCATTGTAGTATCTCTAAGTGTTAGTAGTTCTTCCAAATCTACATGGATCATTTCTTTAGTAATAGAATATGTTAAAAACAATCATCAACTAACATTTTTTTAGAGCTTTATACATTATTGCCTAGTTTCCTTTCGAGTATGAAGTGTAGTCTTACACTAAAATAAATTATTAGGAGGTGATAATTAGTATGTCAATCTCATGCATGCCTTCCTTTTCTACTCAAATGAAGTTTAAGGTCTTGATGATGATAAATCAACACATCAAATCTCAAACATGTTATTAGGGTTTTTAGTGCATTGGGAATGGTTTTCTTTAAAACCCCTTATGGTCATTCATGTTTGTTTAATTATACTATAATAAAACCTTAGGGAACACTCGATTTGGTGTAGTAAAGAAAAATAAAGGAGAAAGTACTTATTCTCTTGCATTGGTCCATTTTACTATTTATCTAATCATAAGTTGCAATTCCTATTATCTTGAGTTGACTTCCTCTAGGGCTTAAGTGTGGTTTATCTTTAGGCTTTAGGGTGTAATTTTTTTTAGAGCTAATAAGTGGTACTATTACTAAAGAAGCATTGAGGGTTTTCATTATTTGAGTATGTTGGTCATATTCACATCAATATCATGTTGAATTTCTAGTTACAAAAAATATCATTTTCTCTTCCCAAATAAAAAGTAGTGAATTTAGTTGATCAAATTGTATACACTTGAAAATGTCCTAAATGATATCGTGCACTCAAATCTGATATACTAACACCATTTCATCCTAAAACCCATCCTCTTTTCGCTTAATTGATTAAATTAGACTAGCTATTTAATTAATTGCATCATTTTCATCTATTGACCTAATTAATCTAATCTGGTTAATTCACCCCCTTTCACATTTTGTCATATTAAATTAAATACATCAAGTTATTTAATTTAAATCCCTAAGTCCTCTTATTTAATTAAATAACCCTAAGTTGTTTAATTAAATATCATAACAGTTTCCCCCTTTTTTCATTAAATCACTTTATTTAATGAATATCATCCTAATTCTCCTAATTGACATAATTAAAACTTTATTTTAATTATCAATTACTAATAAATATAATTCCCCCCAATTGCAAGGGAATATTCCTCCTTTGCACATTCCTTCAAAAAGAATATTCCCACGGAATATTCCTTCCCTTTTTGCACATTAAAAATTTGTTTTAATTTGATAAATATCTAATTTTCCTCACCCATGAGGATATTCTAAGGAATATTCTTCTTTTTTAACAAACTTACAAGACTTCATGTGCAAGTTAACTTACAAGAATTCTTGTGCAAGTCTTGAAAGTGTGTTTGTTTGGATTAATTTGAGCACTTGATTAAATATCATCTTGCATTTTCAACCTTTATGGGAATCCATAATCCATGCCTCCATCTTCCTTCCTTTTTGACCATTGATTAACCTTTTTGATCTCAACCCTCCATTTCTCATTTGTCCTATAAATAGGTCACTATTTGGAGACAAATGAATCCATCTTTTAACATCAAAATTATGTTGTTAAAATCACTTGCATTTACACTCACATTTTACATCATTTTATCTTAATTCACTTGCATATTAGCTTAGCTTCCATTAATGGCTTCCATGATAACATAGATGCATACATTTATCTTATTTGTTGATTAGGGTTTGAATCTTTTAGCATAAAATCAATTTAAATTATCCTTTCATATATCCATATTGATCATTTTAGCATACATCATGTTAAAATAGCTTGCAACATGTTCATTTAGCTTTAAATCATGTTTCATCACATATCTATCATCGGTTTCATTGATTCTCTTCAATAGAATCGATCAAAACAAGCTCATTTAACCACGAGATTGGGAAAGGGTCACCATTCCAAATTAATGTGACACCACTCCCCCAATAGCATAAGTTTCAATGGATTAGAATAGGTATTTTTGAAGCTTTCATGACTTGATATGTTAGTTTTAATGGATGCTTAGTTTAGTTTTATATTGAATGATCTCTATTGGGATTGACGTTTAGTGGCTCGAATATACTTCGTATTCTCATGGATCAAGTGTAGTCAGCCCGTACTAATCTATCAGTCACATTTTGGCATTAGAAGGAGGGCTCAAACTAACTAATCTGATGATTTTCTTGTCAAATCTCTATTTTCCTTGTGTTTTCAAGTACAACGACACTATTGATTATCCACCGATGCAATTGATGACACGTCTCTATACAATGACACACTTGAAGTTTCATTTTAGTGACACACAATTAAAATAGTAACGCGTAATTAATTTCATCACCGCAAATTAATATAGCGACACTATTGTCATTTTTTAACGCAAAATGAATTTTAATATGGTGACACAATTGACCTCACTATTTTCTACAAGGCGACAATTTTGAATTTTCAATATAGTGATGCATATCTTATACAGTGACGCTATTGATGGCTTTTAGTGATGCAATTGATTTTAGCGTCACAAATTACTGGTAAAAAATTTAATCTTAGTTTTTTTACATGATTTTGATTTATTTTGCTTTACCTGACATCTAACATGTCTCTAACTTCTTGTTTTTGTTTTTAGGCTAACTGGGTTTTGCAAGTTTGGACAAAACAACTTGGAGAAAAGAACCATACTACATTTATTTGAACTATAATTTTAACAAGTGTTATAACACTTTTGGGGCAATTATAACCCATTTATGGTGCTTTTTATTTCATGTTTTAGGACCAAACTAGCTTTCAATTGGGCCTTAAAATGAACGTTCAAATTGGTTAAATTTGAACCCTCACATTATTTTGCTTGTTGGCTTAAAATTTAACAATACAACTTTTATACTTTGTTTGGTGTTTAAAATGAACTCATCTTGCTTTACAAGGTTAAAATGAATGAGTTCTTGCTTTGTTGTGACACATTTGTAGTGCATATCCACTCCCCTTGCACTTCGTGCAATCTTGGGTGAATAGAAATACTCAAAGTGTACTTCGTTGCTTGTGTGCACTTGTAGTATGTATCCACTCCCCTTGTGCTTCGTGCAATCTTGGGTGAAGAGAAATACTCAAGTACACCTTTATGCTTTGTGTCACCCTTGAGAGAGGACTTACTATGAGACACACCCCACAATGGGAAACTCATAGGAAATTTCTTGCAATCACGTTTACCGGCAAGCTATATTAAAGGTTGGGAAATCGTGAGAAAGTACCTTCTATCCTGGACCGTATAACATATTGCACCTAGTACCATGCCTTAAGTGGAACGGGAATGGTAGTAAGAGCCTTAAGTGGAAAAGTAGGTGTGTTTATGGTTGGGTTTTCTCGGTCTATTGTCAACAAGAACCTTGTTTTAATAGTGGCTAACCAAGTCCAATTTGTCAAAATGTACTTTAATGTAGTGCATTGGAGTAGCACTGCTCCAAGAAGTTACTTACCATGTTCATTTTTTTATTGAGGCAATGAAGGAAATGGGGAAGGGACTCCTTTGATTGACATTTCAAGATGTTACATTTCGTTTACATAATCTATTTGTCCACTTCATCTTCTCAGATTAATCATCTCTTTTGATGGTTGGTAAGCCTACTAAGAAATACGTACCTAATCTATCTATCTAGTATTTTTATTAATTGTGAGTCAGTTTAACACTTGCTTGATTCTAAAATAGTTGCAAACAAACATCAACAAAATCCTTTCAAAATTTCAAACCCTTTGGTCTAAGTATGGATACCCTTTGACGAAACCTTGATATTGATGCTTGTCCTAAGAATTTATTCTTAGAGACTTCTAAATATTTTGGTTTACATCTCAATCCATACTTCCTAAAGTTAACCTAGGTAACTATGCCCTTGACTTCATCCTTTTCACAAAATAGACTTTGTGTAATTGATGATGTTTTTGGCATAGACATTTAGTTTGAACTTAAGAAAGACAAGTGTTTTTGGTAAAAACAAACTCATTTAAGCAACATAAATTAACCAAATTGAACCCCACATGATCATTTGGCATCTGATTGCACCAGTTGAACAACCCAACCTTACGCCTATTATCATTCAACCAAACTTTCAACTCATTGAAGGAGAACAAGCTGATATAATTAGTAGTTTGAGAAGCTTCACTTTTGAAACAAATGAAATAGGAACCTAGTGGAGAAACACAACATATATCATAGATGAAGAAGAAGAAGAACAAGCTGATATTGTGGCTAGAAGACCCATATTACCACCACCTACATGGCAATAAATATCCTCTTTTCCATAATCTTAGACTTCTCTAAATGATCTCATGCAAAATCAAAATTACCAAGAGAAGGTCTACATGTCATCACTTTAAACTTAGGTATCATAGTCCAAAACCTATCAAAAGACACCCTGTAGCTCTTTATCGCAACAAAAACATTTTGTTAAGAAATTTTTATAGACGTGCTTCAATAAACAATCCAAACTTGTATGCACTATTTGAAAGTCAAAACGTTGGTCTTTTCCATGATCTTTAACTTCTCTAAATGATCTCATGTAAAATCAAAATCCCAAGGAGAAGGTCTACATGTCAGTATTTCAAACTTAGACATCATAGTTCAAAGTACATTAGAAGACATATCCTAAGATAGTACCACAACAGGAATAAGTTGGTAACAAGGTTTTATAGACTTATTCCGCTAAACAATCCAGACATGTATGCTCAATATGAACCCCTCATTTAATTCAAACATTGGTCTTTTGGATTTGAACACTTTAGAGGTCTAGCATCTTTCTCACTATCTTGGTCTTGCAAAATAAAGGTTCATTCTAGGTCAACCTTGGTATGAGAAATGAATCCTTTTCCATGCATTTAGTTAAGTTGGTTATCATCTTTGAACTGGTTTATCTTATTGGTCATGAGTCTACCCTAAAGATAAACAAGTTCATAAACATCCTTTATCCAAACATCAAAACATCAAGCTTAAGTCAAAAGTGTTGTCCCAAAGTGTTTGTGAAGATCACTCTCCACATTATTCACCTTTTCATCTCCCATTATCATCATTGCTCCCAAAAGGCTTAGAGCGTTCCCTAGATTTGAGTCAAATAGAGAGTTCAAACACTATAAATATCAACACAAATATCCCATAAGTGACCCAAAATTTATGATAAAAACAAGATCACAACACAAGAGAATTATGGAGAAAACCAAACTCACATTCACCTCAAGTGATCCCAATCCTTTATAATTCAATCCAAGAAGTTAAGTTACCCCATCACAACAACCCTCATCTCCATCAGGGCCATATAAGATAGAAGACGTCACGAACAACCCATTTGGACTTACTAAGGAAGAAATCATGGAGTATAAACAAGAACATCAAGCCTTAGAAAATGTTGTTCTGATTTCTCCATCTTTTGTTACACAATCATTGGCACAATGCTTGACTTCATCCACCTTGCAAATAAATCCATTTCTAAATCAAACATCCATTACTAGTATTACATCTAGTCTTGCTAAATATTTTGGACATACTCTTCCATTTGAAAGCAACACACTTATGGGTACTCTCAACACCAATACATCCACCACTTGGACACCAAAATTTGGTGCTTCTATCATTCTCAAACACCCCTTACATCAAAATCAACCACTTACACTTTATGATTCCACAACTACCTCAACATATCGAGGGTACCCATCTTCATCCATCCCCACAAGTACCACAAGTGTGCCCAACATCCTATAAGGAAGTATAGGCCAAGTGTCTCAAATCAACTCACAAGGGCATGCCAATACCCTTACGCAAAGTCAACCCTTAATGCAAATAGGGACATATTTATCCAATCCCCCAACTAGTTCATCCACACCATTAGTTTCACAAAACACATCCATCTCATCCATCATCGACCCAAATAAAAATAATCCCTTGGTCACCAACCCCAACAACTAAGGCAATACCTTGTCCACATCCGTAGCACAAGGAAATCCCCAAGACATTGGACAAGGGAACCTTTTCAATCAATGGACTCAAGGTCCTAGTATGTCATTATCATCCTAGAATTTAATGACACCATCCTCATTTTTCCCCACGGTCCCTTTCACCATGGAAAATCAAATGGGACCTCAAAATTACATTCCTTCATCTCAATCCACCATCTTACAAGGAATGTTAAACCAAGGGAACCCCCAACCTCTTATAAAAAATCTACTACCCACTCAAAACATCAACACCCAAAATCAATCATAGATGTCCCAACAACCAACTGATCCTACATTGCATGCACATGCCTTAGCTTTACAACAAGCACAACAAGCTTATCAGAAAGTTGTCCAACAACAACAAAAATAGCAAGCAGCCCTAGCAGCACAACAATATCAGAAACAACAACAAGCATCCCTAGCAGCACAACAACAACATCAACAACAACAAGCAGCCCTAGCAGCCCTAGCAGCACAACAGTAGCAACAACAACAAAAACAAAAAACATTAGCACAATAACAACATCAAACCCATCAAGCAGCCTTAGCAGCACAACAACAACATCAAGTAGCCTTAGTATCACAACAACAAGCCCAACAAGTAGCCCTTATGGATCAACAACAACAACAAGCCTTACTAGCTCAACATTATGCCCAACAACAACAACAACAAAGTTCTTACTATAACCCTCAACAAAACATTGTCAACCCGAACACATCAGGAACATATACATCAACACCTCAATCACCTTCACAAAATCCCACACCACCATACACACCATACAACAACTTATCATATCATAATCCCATGTACAACCCATCCACCATCCCACCATATGAAATATATGTTCCTCCACCAAACCCACAAGATGATCTAGCATCGCAACTTAAGGTTCTATCACAAGAAATGCAGGATCTTCAGATGGGCAAGACAAAGAAGCCTCATACACAAAACTTGTGTCCATATCCATTTGATCGAAACATCATAATGGTACCATTCCCTCCTGACTTTGAAATCCCCAAATTTGATAAATACAAAAGGAGAGGAACTCTTGTGGACCATGTCAAAGAATTTAATGTCATGTGTATGGAGGTTGTCTACAATGATTCTTATTTAATGTGCCTCTTCCCTTAAAGTTTAAAAATTCCTGCCATGAATTGGTTTTCTCAACTACCTCCCGATATCAAAACTTTTCAAGAAATCACTGATAAATTCATCAATCACTTCTCCTTTAACCTTGACATGGGCGTAAGCCTAGAAGATTTGTATACTCTCAAAAAAAACAAAGGAGAATCTTTCGCCAATTTCTTGCAATGGTGGATACAAAGAGCTAGTGAGAGCAAGTGACCCATTCCCGATGAACAAAAAGTGAGAATCATCATAGAAAATCTAGATCCATATCTATCCTTCCACTTTAAAATGTAGTGCATTATCTCTTATGACGATCTTGTCCCTAGAACCCTTAACATCAAGAGAGCTCTAATATCACAGGGAAATACTCAAGCTTACAAAGACAATTGCCCATCAACTAGTTCAAATGATAAGCCTTATGTTTGGGCTAAGAACAAGAACATGACCAATGATGGCGTGGTAGATGCCAAGGTGGTCCTAAGTGCTCCTAGGCCAAACAATAATCAAATAGATAACGTTCAACTAGCTATGCAACAAACAACACCTCCTTAAAACAATCAGATTAAAAATGTCGAAACACAACAATGACGAACCCCTAACAAGTACAACTATCTGAAACACAAGTACACAGTTGTCGGAACCCATTGATACCATCATGAAGAAATTGGTAGAGTCAAACCTAATAACACTTCCCAATTTTGAAAACTACCAGGAACCATAGGATAAACCATCCTGGTACAACAAGAATGACCTTTGTGACTTTCATAAAATCAAAGCATAGAAAACGATAAACTACATAAGGCTCAAAAATATTATCCAAGACCTTATAGAGAGCGACACCATATCTATTGAAGTACCAATCGGTAACCAATATCTTAAGATATACAAAAACCCTATGTCGGATCATAACAAAGGGAAAAACACTAGAAAAGCTAAGGATTACATAAATGTGAAGCATACCTATTCTAATGTAGTCACTTCCTATGACAGTGTTGTCACCATTGTCACCATTAAAGGAGCTAGTGTGGAGTGTGGAGTCACCACACAACATGGAAAATTCATTATCCAAGGAGTCCCATCTCAATCTAGGGCACAACCTAATTTTCCTACATCCAACCCTAGCAAGTACAATCTCCTAGATTAGCTTAAGAAGATCCCCGCATAGATTTCTATCTTGGAACTATTGAGGCTATCTCCTCCACATAGGGAAATCCTAGAGAATGCTAAGTCTTCATCATCTGTCCTCGAGGATATTGATACAAAATAGTTTCAAGCTATTGTTTGGAATATCATTGATCATCTACTCACCTTCTTTGAAGAAGACCTACCATCACATCCATCTCATAATCGTGCTTTACACCTTGAGGTCATCATTCATAAGAACAAGGTCAAACAAGTCTTAGTAGATGGAGGAGTTGGTCTGAACATTTGCACCCTTCAGTTGATCAAAAACTTGGGATATTCAAAAGATACTATTAAGAAAGCAAAGTGTATAGGAAAAATTTGGATAAACTAAAAATGATAAAATAATAATATGCATTACCTAATCCAAATCTTCAATACCTCAAATAGATGCAAATGATGGATGAATGAATCGATCGATTTGGTATGTTCGTTGTTCAAATCAGCAACATATTAATGATATGATGAGGTTGATAGATGAAGGATGATAGATAGAGGTAGATGAAAGATTCTAGAATGATTTTGATAGCATAAAGATGATTGAAGAATCAAACCCCCAAATGGATTATGAGAGGGTTGATTTATAGGCAAGGTCTGATTTGGATTGATGGTTGAGATTGGATGTCAACAAGATGTCTTAATCAATGGCCAAGATTGAAAGTTGTCGTATGAAATAGGGTTAGGGAAAACTTAGGTTAAAATTTGAAATGAAGGGCTTAGATTTGATTTTGTGAAAATCAAATCAAAGGTCAAGAATGCATGTGACAAGGAGATATTGGGCACAAAAAAAGAGGTTGGTGGAGAATCAAATAAGAATTTAAAATTATTTGATTCAAGACGTGATGTTGACCTTTTTAATTAAAAAATAATTTAATTCAAAAGTGGTGGGGTCATGTGACAGTAAATACTTATTTCAAATTATTTACTTGGTGAGAAAATAGAAAGTGGGAAATTTAAATAAATGAATTTATTCAAATTTAGGGAAAAAGTCAATAAGACAATTAAATAATTAATAATTATTATTTAATTGTGGAGAAAATGGACAAGGTGGATAATAATTAAATAAATCATAGGAATCTATTTAATTATAAGAAGACAAGGAATTAATGACACATTTAAGCAAATAAATAAAATTTATTTATTTAAATAATTAGGAAGAAATAATAGATAAATGATAATCAAATAAATTTAGGAATTTATTTAATTATAGAGAGACATAAGAAATTAGCGACAAATAAATGTAACTTATTTATTTACATAGTCAAGAGGAATAAAAGATATGAATTAATTAAATAATTTATAATTATTTAATTAATAGTTGAATTTGGACTATAGGACATAATTAAATATTTTAATTATGCTCAGAAGAAATATGGAAAGATAAAGTTTGCAGGCCTAGGTTAATTTTATGTGTCTACCTTTTTCCCCTCTTTAAGATGGTGTTCAAGATTATGAGATTTGTGTCGAGTAACATCATTTCAAAGAAGCTAAGGTATGGATAGAAGAAAATGGATGATGATAGAAAGATAGGATAATGATGAAATAAGAGTGGGATGATGATGATATAAGAATAGGATGATGATGGGACGATGATGCCCCCTCGAGAGGATAGGTGGGTTGAACAAACATGGGTATGCTCTCGAAATGAATGAAATGATAAAAGATGGATAAAGAGATGGATAATACGTTATGTTGCAAGAAGGTGAGCAACCATGATGTTTAATGTAACACTAGACATGATGCACCAAGGTATAAGGACCAAGGTGACGATGTGTCTCATGCCCCAGTGTAATACAACCTTGTCTAGTACAAAATATGAATATTAGCTGGGAGTAATTCGGGTTGGATGCAAATGCAAGATAAAAATGATAACAAACACAAGAAAGCAAGCATGCATGCACAAATGATATAAAAACAAACAAGGTATTACCCTTGTCAAGCTATAAACCAATGAGTAACTCGTTGATTGATTGCTTTTGATTGATGATGATAGTTTTGTCATCGTGGGGAATGAAATATCCCTAGATCAACACAAGAATTGATTGATTGATTGACTTTGATTGATTGGGTTTACAACAAGATTAGGATCAAAACCAAAGGATGTGATTGGATAATTTGGTAAGATTGATTGACTTGATTGGTATGGATTAAGGATTGCCTTGCATTTGGATTATTGCTTGATTCGATTGATTTGATTTGAAGAAGTGGTTTGGAATGATATGATGATTGATTGGATGAAAGGATGTGATGAATTGAATAAAAGAATTGATGTGATTGGATTGATATGGATTAAGGATTGCCTTGCATTTGGATTATTGCTTGAAATGATTCGATTGATTTTATTTGAAGAAGTGGTTTGGTTTGATATTATTGCTTGGATTTTTTTGGCTATTTGATTTTTTGTCTTTTTTAGGACCTTTTTCCATTTTTTATTTTTTTTTGAGGATATTTTTTTTTTTTTGTATTTTGTTTTGAAATGTTTTGAGATTTCAATGGGTGAAATTTTGGGTAGCCTTTGTGCTAGATACTAATGACAACGCAAAACCAAGTCTAGGTGCAAGGAGATAGATGGGATTGATGGATGGAAGGGTGGGTGATAGGATAAGGGATAAAAGGCCCATGATAGATGGATGGATAAAAAAGATAGGTCATAGTGAATGGAAATCTCATGATAAATGGATGGGTAAAAGGATAAGATATAGTGGAATGGATGTAGGCATCATGAGGAGCTATGATGTGATCTCGAAGGACTATGTCACATAGGAATAACATGCCCCCTTCTAGGTAGTAGACTTAGGATTTTTCATGGCAAAGCTTATGACAAGAGGGAATGATGGGATGGATTGGTTTAGATAGGATGAGGTATATCAAGAGATACCCAAAACATGTTTTAACCCTTTTTCCCCCATATCATCATCAAGATCAAAAGGAGGAAGGGAGGATGAATGAACTCAAATATGATAGGGAGGTATGATGACTAAAGATGGTAGGATGGTAAGATAGAATGATATGACATGAAAATGATAGGTTGGATAGATGATACATTGTGCCCCCAAGTGTAAGTGACATAGAAAATCAACCTACACTTGATGCTTGTTTTCCAAGTTTTCATCATGGTACTTATCCAGGGTGCCTATTTACCAAGTTTTCACCATTGCACGAATGGATTTCTCTTTACTTTTTTTTTTCTTTTTTTTCTTTTTTCCTTTTTTGGATAGGAGAAGGGGAATATGGATAGGAGGGACTGGAGTGTCTAATTCCATGAGAGGTGATAGTCCCACTAGAGATGGATGTCATTGCATGGACCATGTCAAATATGCTCATAGATGTTGGTAAGGGGATGCATGCAAAAGGGATATGGATTAGGTGGATAATGGATCATGATGTGGATTATGGAGGAAAATAGTGGATTACGATGCAGATTATGTAGGGAAGATGGTGGATTATGATAGGGATTATATAGGACTTATGCAAAAGATGAATGGGGAGGCTTAGCCAAAGCATGGACCATAGGAAGGTGGGGGGGGGGAGACATGTAGGATAATGAGTGAAGGGTAAGGAGATGGAGGTATGTGGAATTATTGTGAAATGGAAGGGAACCATGACCAATGGTTGCACACATTGTGATAAACGTTGAAGCTTTTGATGTGGACAGGGTGTAGGAAGAAATGGAGATGTTTGCTTAGGAGATGGGTGATGAAGTGCCTTAGGTACCCACATAGACTTAGTATTTTTATGACTTTTAGTTTTCTTGTGGGATGGAATATGAGATTCTTGAATAGAGTGGGAATGTGAGGTGGAAGTAGATGGTTGGGATTTTTGTAATGTAGATGCCTCATTTGAATTTCTTTCCTTTTTCTTAGGGACCCAAACCATTTGAGTTTTGGAATTTACTTTTGAAGGTGTGGACTTATATAAATTTTTAGATGGATTTTTCTTTGACTTTTTGTATTGATGTCCTAAGGCATGAGGGTCCTTAGGATTTTTTACTTTATAGGTAGAGGAATTAATTTTTTTGTTTTTGAATCCCATGGGTATGGTGGAATGAGTGCAAGCTTCGTGTTTAGATAATATGTGCATTGCTTGGTCATGATTAGGATTTTTAGAATATTTATGGATGGATGGATAAGGGGTTTGTATAATGGAGATATTAGGTGTTGGGAGTAATAAAGGTAGATTAGATGGAGGGATATTAGGAGTTGGAAGCAATGGTGGAAGGTGTATGGCCACATGCTTTTGACATTTGTAGAATGATGGAGGAGGGATGGCAACATATGTTTTAGGTGTATGATAGGGTTTATAATAGAAGGAGGTGGACTTATGATGCATGGAGGAAGTACCAACATCTTGAGATTGGTGTCCTTGGGGTGTATGTCCAATGCCATAAGAGCGTGGAGGGACTTTGACATGGATGGGCTCCAAAATACCTTGTTCATGAAGGTCTAAACCTTTACCTTGGTGGTTCATGTTTTGGAGCATGCAATGGACAATGGGACTAGGTGTAGGTGGAACACTAGACACAAGTTCCTTATTGGATAGGGAAAATGAAGCAAGGGAAAATAATGGTTTTTGTTGTTCTAAGGAGGAACATTAATGAATGAGGGTGGAAAGACCAATAGGATATGATGGAGGACTTGTAATGGGGTCGATAGTGGGTGATGGATGATCATTAGGATCTTGATTAGCATTGTGTTCACTTGGATCCATGATATTTGTTTGATATTCTATGTGTGCTTGGGAGGCATATGTCTCATCAAGGGAAGTGGATTTTGATGGATCATGGATAGGATTAGGTGAAGGTGAATTTGGGATATCTTGCTCATGGATAGGTGAAGTGATAGGCTCTTGACCATGGAATGCATAGAGTTGGTTGAGAGGATCATCGTGGCCTTCTTGATCACGGGTAAGATCATAGAGGGGAGCTTGATCATAAATAGGACCAAGTATGTTATGAGTGGGATCGTTAGAATGGCCTAGATCTTGATTAGAATGAGGGATTAATGTTTCCTCATGCTTAGAAAAATTCTCTTGACATACCTCTTTGGTTGCTTGAATCGAAGTGGAAGGGGATGATTCTTGAATAGGCTCGACATGTTCTAAATAGTCAACAACATGGAGACATGATGGAGATTGACTTGGGATCAATGGGGGAGACTCTTGAATAGGCTCAAGGGGGAGACTACATGATGGGGTTGTAACGATGGGCATGATGTTTGAAGAATCTTTGGTAGGTTCAATCATATGAGGTAGATGGAATGGAAATGTTTGATTCCTTTCTAGTATCCCTTGGGTCACATCCTTTGTAGGTGGATGGGTGGATTTGGGTAATGCCATAGGTTTTCTTTTGAAATTTATGAATTTAGGGCATAGATTTGATGGAGGATTAGATGATGGTGGGGGTAATGAAGAGTTTGATGGGCTAGGTGGTGGAGAGGCCAATGGATTAGGACTAGGACATGGTTGCTTAGGGATATAAATTTGATCATATGGTGGTATGATAAAGTTATAGGGTGCATGAACTAGATTGGTGTTCCCCTTGTCAGATGGAGCATGAGAATTGAAAGGATCTTGATTTTGTTTCCAAGTTGGACTTGGGCTCCTATGTTCTTGTTGTATAGGTGGATATGTTGATGTGGCATTGACATGATAGGTATATGGATTAGGTTGGCATGATGATGAAGGTGAAACATAGGATTGTGGTTGAATGTGTTGAGGTTGAAATGGTGTTTGGACTTGTTGTGGTATGATTTGTTGTTGTGATAATGATGAAGGGGTTGCATAGGATAATGGTTGTTGAGAGGTGGATTGAGATGGATAAGGGTTGACATTAGAAGAGGTGTGATAAGTTGATGAAGGGATAACATGATATGTGGATGGATGAGGTTGATATAATGATATAGGTGACACATAGGATTGATGTGAAATTTGTTGATGTGGTGATTGGACTTGATGTTGTGCTTATTGGATTTGACAAGTGGCCATGAGGTAATGAGCTTGTGCTATGAGTTATTGCATTTGAGGTGATTGGTTTTTTTGAAGTTGAAATCGTTGGATGAGGCCTTGGAGCCCATGTATAATTTGTTGGTCTCAGGGTTGCGGTGCTTGATAAAGTCATTGGAGGAGGTCTTGGAATTGGGGTACTAGGTCTTCCAATGTTGGCATGATGTAAAATGATGTTGATTAGATTAAAGAGATGATGGTGATTATTATGATATGATGTGGCATGACAAGATTTTATGATTTAGATGATGTGGCAAGTGTTTATTGGAAGTTTGAATTGGGAAATATCAAACACAAGATCTCACATGTAAATGCATGAACACACACACCAAACACAATGACAAATTTGTCTTTCAATATTAAATGTTATGATTAAGAAAACACTTGAATACAAAACAACAAGCCTAATGTTAGTCAAGTGGGTATGGCTAATTAGGTCTTAAGCTAGGATGCACAAGGTTGACTAGGGATGTTTTGAAAGCAAAATCCTGGCACACAGCCTAAAGACAAGGGTAACCCACCCTTCACCTTCACTTCCCAAAGGTATAAATTTCTTTGGGGCTTAGCCAAGAGTGAAAATATTTCAACTCCCAAAGAGGTGTGTCTTTGGATTCACACCTTGATTGAGGTCATCCCTTGGAGGGGTGTGTTCTCCAAGCAGGCCTCCTAAGAAAGGTATGATAAAAGCGAACCAAGTGAGGTGTTTTGGAGAACACACACACTTGATTCACACTCACAGTTGTTAATTTCCTTTTAGATAATCAAAATGTGTGTAAGGTAACAATGGAAGCACTTGTTCTTTTTAACCCAAATCCAAAATGTGTGGTAGAAGACAACGGTTCTTTTTAAGACCAATTTCAAAGTGTGATTGCAAACAAGATATTCGTTTTAAGCCCCAAATTGAAGTGTGTTGACAAGCAATGATTAGAGATGAAAGATGGAATGTGTGCACCTAGACTTTCTTTAGCTCCAAATTTTTTTCCACTTGATCCAATTTGTTTTTTGAAGTGTTTATTTTTCTACACATTCACAAAACCAACAATAAAGCCAAAACCCTAACAAGATAATTGATCACTAATATTAGAGGATTAGCTAGTCAAGACAAATCTGATTTTCGAATTGTTTTTTGCATCAAAAATAAAAACACAAAGAATAGAACCTTACTAAAATTTCCAGAGCTTTCCAAAAATGTAAAGAAACCTAAAAAAAATGTTTTTTTGCACCCAAAATTAATTTTTCATGAGAAATCATTAAAAAATTATAAAAATTTCAAAACAGGTCCACAAATTTTGATTTTTGAATTGAAAGCTCAAGAAAATATCCCAAATCTACAAAAAAAAAATTGTGAAAAGATCTAACACCTTTTGTGAGATATAAGCAAATCTTTGTAAAAACCTAATTTTCAAAGATTTATTTTTTGTCTAATTATTCTTCATCCAAATTAAAAAAATAATCAACAAAACCCTATTATAATTTTGATATATTTCCATAAATATAAATAAATCTGAAAATTTCTCTAGTTTTCTCTCAAAATTGATTTTTTATGAAAAATAACAAAAAAATTATAAAAAAATAAAACCGGATCTAAAAAATCTGATTTTCTGATTAAAATCTCTTGGTATTGTCTCCAACCTATAGAATTTTTTTTGTGAGAAAATATGTAGCCATTTAAGAGATATGGTGAAATCTTTGAAAACTAGGGTTTTATCCCAAAATGATGCAAAACCTGCAACAAAAAGCTAACAAAACCTACAACAAAAAGGATCCAACTCCAAAATTCCTCAAAATTTGTCAAAATATTGAGCTAGAAATTAATAAGGGGGTTCACATCAGGTTCACCAAAATGTATAGGAAAAATCTAGACAAAATAAGAATGATAAAACAATAATATGCATTACCTAATCCAAATCTTCAATACCTCAAATAGATGCAAATGATGGATAAATGAATCGATTGATTTGGTATGTTGTTTGCTCAAATCAACAGCATATTAATGATATGATGAGGGTGATAGATGAAGGATGATAGATAGAGATAGATGAAAGATTCAAGAATGATTTTGACAACATAAGGATGCTTGAAGAATCGAACCTCTAAATGGCTTATGAGAGTGTTGATGTATAGGCAAGGTCTAATTTGGATTGATGGTTGAGATTGGATGTCAATAAGATGTCTTAATTAATGGCTAAGATTGAAATTTGTAGTATGAAATAGGGTTAGGGCAAACTTAGGTTAAAATTTGAAATGAAGGGCTTAGATTTGATTTTGTGAAAATCAAATCGAAGGACAAGAATGCATGTGACAAGGAGATATTAGGCACAAAAAAAGAGGTTGGTGGAGAATCAAATAAGAATTTAAAATTAATTCAAAAGTGGTGGGGTCATGTGATAGTAAAGACTTATTTCAAATTATTTACTTGGTGAGAAAATAGAAAGTGAGAAATTTAAATAAATGACTTTATTTAAATTTAGGGAAAAATTCAATAAGACAATGGACAAAATTATTTAATTATGGAGAAAATGGACAAGATGGACAATAATTAAATAAATCATAAGAATCTATTTAATTATAAGAAGACATAAGGAATTAATGACGCATTTAAGCAAATAAATAAAATTTATTTATTTAAATAATTAGGAAGAAATAATAGATAAATGATAATCAAATAAATTTAGGAATTTATTTAGTTATAGAGAGACATAAGAAATTGGCGACATATTTAAACGAAATAAATGTAATTTATTTATTTAAATAGTTAGGAGGAATAAAAGATATGAATTAATTAAATAATTAAGAATTATTTAATTAATGGTTGAGTTTGGACTATAGGACACAATTAAATATTTTAATTATGCTGAAAAGAAATATGAAAAGATAAAGTTTGTAGGTCTAGGTCAATTTTATGTGTCTACACAAAGAGTACCACCATTAGAGCATATCATGATGATCAAGAGCGGGTATCATAAGGCATCATTGCCCTACCCATCCAAGTGCGACCGATCAATGCAGAGACTACATGCCAAGTGTTAGACCTTGATCTCCCATACAGCATGTTGCTTGGCCGATCATGGATCCATGCCCTACAAGTTGTGGCTTTGACCTACCATCAATGTGTAAAGTTTCCTTTTGAGGACCGAGAAATTACCATCCATGGAGATCTAAGCCCTTTTACTACTGCAAGAACCTTGAGTCCAAGTTTTACAAAATACCCCAAATCCCCCAAAATGATGAAGGGCCTATGCCATCCTCCTCATTTGTTGACCCATCATCCCTTGCATCTACCTTAGAAACGAAAACACCTATTGTGTAGAACATTCCTGAAATCAAAGCAGTAATCCAAGATGATGGTTGTGAAAACTATAAAATAATGAAAGACACATTTGTATTGGGGGGGCTACCACTATCTCCTAAATCCCATTGAAATTCCACATCTAGCAACAAAGAGGCTGAAATAATCAAGATGGAAGCTACCACTTTCACTAAGCGGTGGGATATGAACAAAGAAGATATCAATGAGGAGGATGTCTCTAAACTGCTCTATCAAGATGAATGACCTATCCATGTTCTTCCCATGGAAGATGACAACAAAGGCTCACAACTAATGAAGGGATGGGGCTACAACAAGAATGAGAAACTAGGACAGAATGACAACGGTTTGCTAGAACCCATCATTCCTAAGAAACACCTAAAGAATATTGGCCTAGGTTATACTACTAGCAAGGTCACCCTTATTGGAAAAGTTAATTCCACTAAACAGGCAAGGTCACCCTTATTGGAAAAGGTACTTTCGCTAAACAAGTTGAGACTTCCTCTTGGCTACCTACATCGCGTGATACGACCCTAGACGACTTCCCCCTTGATGTTGTTGACCTATTTGAGAATAACTCCCTTTTCGTTATATCCACAACATCCTTCAAGTTCTGAGCAATCAACCGACTTAACTATGCCTAGTATACCCACACCTCATTGAATTGGACCAATGAGGACCACCGATTCTAGATTTATTTGAAAATGATGAAGCAATCTCAAAATTCATGGGAATCCATGATAATTTACCATGGGAAAACCACAAAGAAGGTTTTGATATAGAGCTAGACATAGGGGTGTACTATAGGGAGATGATTGAATCCTTCAGTCGCAAAATTGGTGAAATGCAACTAACATGCAGATCTCTAAGTGAAAACCACATTTTGGAACTTTCTAATCCTAAAATAGTAAAAATAAAGAATGCATCTGAGAGTGAAAACCTCTTTGAGGCACCCAACGATGAGGAATTCAATCTCCCCCTTAGTGTGATGCATCCAAAGAAGTTAGTAGTGCTAGCAGAAAAGGCAACTCCAGTCAATGTGGGAACAAAAGAAGCACCCAAGATCACTTTCTATGTTGACTCCTTATTGGATGAAGAATAGAAAAACCTAGCAGCATTCCTAATAGAGTGAAGATCTAACTTTGCATGGTCATACATAGATATGCCAAGGCTCGATCCAGAAGTGGTTGTGCATCACTTAGCAGTCTATCCTGAAGCTAAGCCAGTGAAGCAGAAATTAAGGAAGATGCACCCTCAGATAGCACTCTTGGTGAAACTTGAGTTACAAAATCTTCTTAATGTTGGATTTATCCAACCAATAGATTATCTTGAGTGGGTTTCAAACATGGTACCAGTCTCCAAACCCACTGGGGGCATCATAATATGCACAAATTTTAGAGACTTAAATAAGGCATGCCAGTAGGATGATTTCCCTCTTCCTAATATCGACCTCATCGTGGACTTAATAGCAGGGCATGAAATACTATCACTCATGGATGGTTTTTTAGGCTACAATAAAATCATGATCACCAAGGAGGACCAACACAAAACTACATTCACTTGTCCATGGGGAACATATTGTTGGAACATGATGTCATTTGGGCTAAAGAACACAGGAGAAACTTCTCAAAGAGCAATGATCTCTCATCTTTCATGACATGATCCACAAAATAATCAAAGACTATGTGGATGATATTTTGGCCAAGTCAAGAAAAAGGAGTGAGCACATAGAAGTCTTAGGACCCATCTTCTATAGACTTGAAGAGTATAAGGTATGGCTAAATCCAAAAAAGTGTGTCTTTAGGGTTACATCAAGGAAACTTCTTGGCTATATTATCTCGCAAAGAGGGATAGAAATTGATTCAACAAAATTTAAATCCATCCTAGACATGGAACCACCACAAACATTAAAATAGTTGAGAGGGTTACAAGGAATATTGGAGTCCATCAAAAATTCATAGCATAATTATCAGATAAAATTCACCTTTTTTCACATATTCTTCGTAAAAGAATAACTTACAAGTGGGATGAAAACTGTAATTAAGCTTTCTAGCGTATCAAGGACTACCTACTGACACCTCCAGTGCTCATGCCACCAATACCAAACAAACCACTGATCCTATATATCTCAACAACATCATCAGCACTCGGTGCTCTTCCAGCACAACATGATGAAAACGAAAAGGATAGAGCCATCTATTACATAAATAGGACCTTGGTGGGCTATGAAATGAACTATTCATCCATTGAGAAAGCATTCTTAGTGGTGTTTTTTGCTTCACAAAAGTTTAGACATTACATTCTATCACATCAAACCAAGCTTATTGTAAAGATCGACCCACTGAAATACTTGTTATCCAAAGCAACTCTCATGGGGTGAATGGATAAATGGGTAATGATCTTAACTGAATTTGGCATAGAGTACGTGGAGTGCAAGGAAATCAAAGGACAAGTGATCACAGACCAACTAGCAGGACCTATCTATGCAAAGAATCCATTCATATTATAATTCCTTGATGAATCAATGTTCCTTGTCAACCTAATAGATCAATGGAAAATGTACTTTGATGAATCATTCACTCAACGTGGATCAGGGGTGGGTATTCTTTTTATCACCCCTCAAGGATATTGCATCCCAAATTCATTCAAGATATCATTTCCATGTACTAACAACATTTCTAAGTACAAATCCCTAATCATAGGTCTAAGGATAACAATTCAGTGGTAGATACAAGAGATGAAAGTCTATGGAAACTCACAACTGGTTATCAACCAAGTCAATGATGACTACCAAACTAAGGATGAAAAGCTTACTCCTTATAAGAAGATGGTAGAGAGCCTCAAGGACCTTTTTATTGCTATAAATTTTGAGCAAATTCCTCACATGAACAACTGAGTAGCAGACACTATAGCAACAATTGGATCATTGTTAGTCATGCCACATGATGTCCTTCAATGTGAATTCTTGGTAGAACAACTTCTTGTACCGACTCTCAAAATCTTTGAATCTGAATTTGTGTGTGTCATCGTTGGTCCTAGATCCATGTGGTATCATGCCATATTCATCTACCTTACCAAAGGAATCCTCCCATCTAATATCACCTCCAACCTTAAAAAGACCTTTGTAAAGAAGGCATCCTAATTCGTGATCCTAGGCGATACATTATGCCACCAAAGCATCAAAGGGACATTACTATGATGTCTTAATCAAGAGGAAGCCTTGACCTCTTTAACATAAGTACATGATGGCATATGTGGTTCCCATTCTATTGGTATGACTTGAGCTAAGAAACTATTGAGGACAGGGTACTACTGGCAGCCATGGAAAGAGAAGCCCATCAATATGTGCAAAAGTGTGTCTAGTGTCAACAACATGGAGATTTGATTCATGCTCTAGCTCAAGAGTTGCAATCAATGGTCAGACCTTGGTCTTTCTCACAATGGGGGCTTGAACTCATAGGAAAAATCACTCTAACCTCATCTAACGACCATAAGTTTATCATAACAGCCACTAAGTACTTTACCAAGTGGGTCTAATCAATTCCTATGACCTACATAATGGGGAAGAAAATTTCCAAGTTTATCTTGAATTACCTCATATGCCATTATGGTGTTCCACAAACCCTTATCTCAGACAATAGAACACCCTTCAAGAACCAGGATGTGAAAGAGCTATGTGAAAGATTCAACATCCAACATCGATTCTCTACCTCGTATTACCCCCAAGGCAGCAGTCAAGTTGAGGCTACAAACAAGACCATTTTGAAAATCCTAAAGAAAATGGTCAATGAAGTTGGTCGTGACTACCATCTACAATTAAATCTTTCCCTCTGGGCTTATCGAACCTGCATTTGCATGCCTACAGGTGCAACCCCTTTCTCCTTGGTCTATAGATCAAAATCCATCTTGCCTATTGAGTTTGAGCTTCTATCACAGCGAGTGTCACTACATAACCTAATCACTAATGAGGAATACAGAGTATCCCGATTGAATGAGCTAGAATTATTGGATGAGCGTCATCTTGATGCTCTCAATCATTTGCAAGTATACCAAAATCGAATAAAGTAGAGTTATAACAAGAATATCAAGAGTCGATCTTTCCAAGTAGGAGATCTTATTTTAAAGTAGAACCAGAAAAATCTTCCATATCAAGACAATATAGGGAAGTTTGAGCCTAACTGGTTGGGTCCCTTTTTCATCACAACAAGCTATGGATCAGGAGCATACCATCTATCTACACCTGAAGCTGAACCCTTGTAGGAACCAACCAACAAATTTCATCCTAAAAAGTTTTATGCCTAGTCTTGAAGGGTGTAAATTTCAAAAATATAAAAAAATAAAAAAATGATAAAAAATCTAAAAAAAAAGAAAAAGGATTGAAAAAGTAAATAAAAACAATCGTCCTCTAGTGAAAACCACTTCAGTGGCGCTTGGGGCAAGTACCTTGGTGAAAACCTGGCAAACAAGCGCCTTGCATAAATAAAGCAACTTCATCTATCTATGGCTCTTTATCCTATCATCCTTTGTATCACATCCATCCATCACATAATTCATCCTATTTATTCCATCACCCATCTGTGGTCATATCATAGCTTGATCTTGTGAAGTATCGTATCCCCTTTAGTACTACTTGGAATATTCCTAAGGTTAGTTTGTCTTGCCTATATTGAGGTAGTCTATTGCATCAAACTGGGGGAAATCCATTTTGGATCGAATTAGGTTCTTGTATATCTTAAAGTTATTGGAAATCTCATCAAAAATCCAAAAAACATTCATCAGAAAATCCTAAAACACTTGCAAAATTGAAAAATTCCAAACACATCCAAATTCCTATACAACTAAAATCCAAAAACATTCGAAAAATTGTAAATTCAAAATCCAAAACATCCAAAACACATCAAAATCCCTAAACAGGTCAAAAAATTGAAAATCCAAAAATAGTGCCATGTCAAACTACGGGTCTCTGAGCTTGAACGTAGGCAAAGCCATCATTGATGTGCCCCCAAGACACCCTAGCTCAGTCCTTTAGGAGTCCATCATAATAAAATGGCATTCCATCATCTATTCATCTCTCATCTTCAATGGGTCGAGTCAGTCGAACTATGTGGTCTCTACATGTATAACATAGGCAAGGCTAATCTTTGATCAGCCCCCAAGGCCCCTAGGATAGTCTTTTAGGTTAGTTTCTTAGTCGAAACTCTCGAAAAATCCTAAACATTTAAATGTCAAAAAATCTTTAACATTCATAAATCTCAAAAAACCCCTAAACATTTGAAAAACTTAGAAAATCCCAAAACATCAAAAAAAAAACACAAAAACACTGGAAAACTTGGAAAACCCTAAACAATCTCAAATAATTGAAAACCAAAACATTTACATAAACTCCTAAAAATACCAAAAAAAAACCTCAAAAGATTTTCAAAATAGCAAAAGCATTAAAATATTCCAGAAAACCCAACACCATCCATCCCATTTTGATTTCATATGCAATAAACCTTCACCCATAATAAATCGATCGTCCCCTTCAACCTTTGGCAAAACAAATAAAAATAAAGTATCACAAGTCATAAAGTGAGAACCTAAGTGTCAAAATCTAAAGTCTAGATCATAGGTAAACAAGTCAGTGAAGTTTGTATCAACAACTTATCACACACTTCATCCTAATCAAAACACCTGATCAACATGTCCTAGGATGTATCCTTCTAGTGATGGATATCAATATCAAAAATCACCTTAGCTATATTAAACTGGCAAGAGATATAAATAACATTGACTGTTTGTCTTTGATATTTTCTTCTGATTTCTCTTATTGACCCATTCTGAGGACCTCTTAATGATGTTCATCAAAACAATTTAGAGAGAAAGGAATGGGGCATCGATCATTATCTTTCATTTGTTATCCTTGTCGATATTCTTGTAAAATAATCTTGGCGCATACTTGCTTAGTTGTGTGTAGGGAGGTTGTTTGGAGTAGCTTGTTGACTATTGTGTATGCTTTGGTCTAAGATATTCTAAACTTCTAAACTAAATTTCAATGAGGTTTCCATATGTCAAGTTGTGAACAAGAACTATCCTATCTATTTACAAAGTCAAAGTCCATTACACTAGATACAACGTCGTCCTGGTTCTCAATACCTTGATGCATCGTGTTTATGTGTTATATCAAAAATAAGGAATGACAAAAAATCCCAATCCCAAGATATGAGCAAATCATCATGCATCTCTCATCACCATCTCTAATAAAGCCTCGATGGATCATAGACTTGTTGGACCTTTTGAATCAATCATCAAAATCAACGGTCAAATCATTCATTCATATTTCTTCTATCTTCTTTCCACAATAACCTAAAATTATTATAGTCAACAAAAAACATCATCCATACATCCATCCTGCATCCACAAGGCATTATCATACATACATCATGCATTATCATAACATAAATATGAATATCTACATAAGCATACATATCTTGAACATTCATAACATCCACATGCATACATCATCATCTCATAAATTGCATAGAAAAGTATACACAAAATAAATACATCCATATCATTTGTATAAGCATAGCATCTGCACATCATAGCATCCATCCCATAACATGTCATAAAAAGATATTGAAAAAGAGGTGCATCCATCCATATCATATACATCACATCATGGATCATCATCACATATCACATAACGCATAAATAAAAAAATTGCATACATCACATTGCATCCACGCATAATCATAATGCATCATATCATATCACATCATAGGCATCCATACATCCATACATTCATGAAATAAATAACATCACATCACATCGAATCTGAATTATCATATATATATCAAAAAATGGTGATTGTCATGGTACAATATTTGAATCAGTGTTTTTATATCAATCAAAAACGCAATATCCATGAGGCTATAAAAAATGAGCCCATGAATGTATATCTATATAAAGAATCGAGCAATAATCAAAAAAAAATCTACATAGGAAGGCTAGCCCTAGTGGTTGCTCATCTCACCCTTAACTAACGGGTGATTCTCAGCTCTAGGTGGTGCTCTGCTCCGCTTTGAGAAATCTAGTCGTCGCATCCTCTGAGGAACATCACGGTGATAATGTATGTGATAGTAGGCTACCTCAGTGACTGCCTCTTTATATAGCCACACAAATACGGTCCTGCCCTATGACATTGCAGTCACTGCCTCCAACTATTGTCTCCACCCAATCTCCTGGGCTAGTTGCATGTCCAGTTGTTGATGCTACTAAACCTCCTGGTCTCTTTTTGTAGTCATGGCCAGTAACTATTGTTGTAGTTGATCTCGCATTGTTTGTAATCAGTCCCTCTCCGTAGTGAGCACTTGAATCTATGCCCGAGCCTGTGCATTTGGCTATACAGGTGGAGGAGGTGGTGGTTCCCTCGGAACCTGTCCATCATGACTGCCCTGCCGCCCTGGCACCTATGCCTAATTTGGCTGTTGTTGGTGCCCATCACTTGGCACCTAGCACCTGGCCCCTATCCTGTTCTTGTTCCTTGCCTATACCTCAACCACCATCCCTGCCTCCATCTCGGCCTCAGCCTCTACCTCCAGGGTATCCCCTCGTTGGATCTATTAGGCGTGTAGGTGCCCTAAACCACACATCATAGGCTGGAGTGGAGCCTGCATCTAGAAGGCCCTGATCAAATGCCCATGACTGTGGGATGAGCTATCTAAAATCATTGATCACCACAATGGGATCAATAATGGCTCCGCATTATACCTCTCTTTGTGATCTAACAAAAATAGTAGTATAATTATGTGTCAGTGTACATCTTGTACCTCCCCAAACTACCGAGCACCGTGGTCTGGGAGGTATTACTCGATAATCGTATGCTCTCGGCCCTGCATGTATTGAGTTTGTCTGGAAAAATTCAACTACTATTAATCATCATACCACCATGGATGTTGTATCCACAACCTCTATCTGAACACTATCATGTCATCAATGACACAACACCAATATGGTAACCCTATGGGGCCTGTGTGTTACAATGTCATCGACACCCTGTACCGAAAAATGACGGGCTCATCCTCATGGATATCGACGAGAACAATCAATGGCCTCAACACTACAATGTGCTCATATGCCCATATGTGAAGCAAATTCACCCTTGCTCTGATGCTCCTGCCCTCTCGGTAGATGACCTCATGCATATCATGATACAAGGAGGCAAGGAGAACTGAACTCTAGGCATACATAATATCTCTTCAGATCATCCCTTCCTAGGCTAAGCCCCATCCGAGATTGAATCTTCTTCCTCATCGATCTGGAGCAATGATGCCATAAATCAGAGCTATAATGACCAATTTGAATGTGTCCACTCGACCCCGATAAAAATCCATATCAATCTAGGAGTTGATCAGAACAACTGACTATCCGTGTAGAAGGGAGAGACATGCATCTATCCCAACATATGGGTCATAAATCACGCCCTCTACATGAATAAGCAATCACAAAATGTGTCACACATCCTCAAGTGTGACGGTCACCTCTCTAATAGGCAAGTGAAATGACGAGGTCTCACTATGCCATCTCTTGACCAAAGTAGTCATCATGGCAAGATGGGTTCTGACCTCAAGCAAGAAAGAAAGAAAGCCTAATCCCAGTCCCCCTAGTCGCTCCACCTCTAAGTCATCAAAATCCCTCATAGCTACTAAAATTTTGGATCAGTGCTCCCGCGACATCAATGGTTGAGGATCATCCTACACGCATCACGAACACATCATCAATTTTCTGAAAAAGTTGAAAAAGTGATAAAAAAATTTAAGGCTTTACATCCAAAACATCAATCGTGTTACTAAAATCAATAGTGTCACTATTTTTTGGGTGTGTCGTTATATTAAATTCAGGGGTGCATCGCCAATTTGGCGACGCATGTTGCTATGCTCAATAGAGAATTGGTATTTGAGTGCATCGCTTTAACAAAAAATCATGGTGCATTGCCATTTGTTACATACGTCGCCCATTGCTTTCTAGCGTCACTGAAATAGAAAATCCCATATGCCACTATATTATCCCTATGACCCTATAATCATATGTGTTGGTAAATTAAAAAAATTGAGGTGTGCTACTAAACAGAGCATGTGTCACTAAAAACTCAATAGTGACGCTTCCAACACTTCAAATGCGTCACTATACAATGACGCACCTATCGACTTGACTTTGATGCCCTATTAAATGCACCTAAAAGAAAAAATCAAGAGAGGTTTCGAATCACATACCCGGGGTCCTGTGTCTACTTGCCACTGGTACTCTTAAACTCACTTCGAAAGGTGAAGAGGAAGCGAATGGTGAGCCATTTCGTCAAGGTATCAGAGCTCAAAGTACAAGAATTCTCTAAGGTGTGAATGCACAAATGAATTGAAAGTGACCCTTCTTCACCTATTTTAAGCCTAAAAAAGTAGTTTTTTTGCCCTAATTTCAGCCAAAAGCTAGGGTTTTGACCTATTTTACCTATTCCACCTTGTGCAATTTATTTTAAACTATTTTTTGCGCTTCTAAGGCTGTTTTTGGCATCTCGGGGCCTGTTTCAGCACTTGAACCCATATTTTACCTTTGTTGAGAAATCAACCCAAAATTCAAATTTTTTGCTTGATTTCTCGAGGGGGTAGGGAACTAGCTTATTCAATCCACTGGGGCATCTAAAAATCATTCACTGAGGCAACAGTGGGGCATCTAAAAATATATATTTTTTGATCTAAGCAATAGTTTTTAATTCAAAAAAAGTTAGTCTTTGAACCAACGCAATAAGTACCTCGCTTCAAAGAGGGGGAAAATGTAGACACTTAAAAATGTCTTGAATGATATCGTCTAACACCATTTCATCCTAAAACCCATCCTTTTTTCGCTTAATTGATTAAATTAGCCTAGTTATTTAATTAATTGCATAATTTTCATCTATTGACCTAATTAATCTAATCGGGTTAATTCACCCCCTTTCATGCTAAAATTTTGTCCTATTAAATTATGATTTATTTAATTTAAATCCCTAAGTCCTCTTATTTAATTAAATAACCCTAAGTTGTTTAATTAAATATCATAACACTTTCCCCTTTTTTTCATTAAATCACTTTATTTAATGAATATCATCTTAATTCCCCTAATTGACATAATAAAATTTTGTTTGAATTATCAATTACTAATAAATCTAATTCCCCCCCACTTGAAAGGGAATATTCCTCCTTTACACATTCCTTCAAAAAGAATATTCTCATAGAATGTTCCTTCCCCTTTTGCACATTAAAAATTTGTTTTAATTTGATAAATATCTAATTTTCCTCACCCATGAGGATATTCTAAGGAATATTCTTCTTTTTTAACAAACTTACAAGACTTCGTGTGCAAGTTAACTTACAAGAATTCTTGTGCAAGTCTTAAAAGTGTGTTTGTTTGGATTAATGTGATCCCTTGATTAAATATCATCTTGCATTTTCAAACCTTGATGGGAATTCATGATCCATGCCTCCATCTTCCTTCTTTTTTGACCATTGATTAACCTTTTTTATCTCAACCCTCCATTTCTCATTTGTCCTCCTATAAATAGGTCACTATTTGGAGACAAATGGATCCATCTTTTAACATCAAACTTATGTTGTTAAAATCACTTACATTTGCACTCACATTTTACATCATTTTAGCTTAATTCACTTGCATATTAGCTTAGCTTCCATTAATGGCTTCCATGATAACATAGATGCATACATTTAGATTATTTTTTAATTAGGGTTTGAATCTTTTAGCATAAAATTCATTTAAATTAGCCTTGCATATATTCATATCGATCATTTTAGCATACATCGTGTTAAAATAGCTTGCATCATGTTCATTTAGCTTTAAATCATGTTTCATCACACATCTATCATCAGCTTCATCGATTCTCTTCAATAGAATCGATCAAAACAAGCTCATTTATCCACGAGATTGGGAAAGGGTCGCCATTCCACATCAATGCGACACCACTCCCCCAATAGGATAAGTTTCAATGGATTAGAATAGGTGTTTTCGAAGCTTTCGTGATTTGATATGTTAGTTTTAATGGATGCTTAGTTTAGTTTTATATTGAATGATCTCTATTTGGATTGACTTTTAGTGGCTTGAATATACTTCGTATTCTCATGGATCATTCGTATTCAGCCCATACTAATCCGCCGGTCACACAAACATATTTAAATACCTAAATTAAAAAATTGAATATGGAAGGAGGAATATTTTCATGAGATTTTTTAGACATTGGAGACCCAAATTTTTATGTGAGAAAGAAAGAAACAACTTTGAGAGCTAAAAATATAAGTTAGCTCAACCTTCTCATGAGCATAAGGCTGGTCCATATGGTAATGACAAGTTGTTTGTAGTTTTAAGAAACCAATGTACTTTGGATTACTTGATTGATAAATTTTGTTTAGAATACTATGTGAGTATGTGGATATATGGAACTAAATTGAATGTGAGACTTATTTCACTAATGATAAGCTTCTTCAATATGTTTATGTCAATGCCTTCGATGAATATGAGATACCAAAACATTATTTAGTACACCTTAGAGAACTTATGGAACAAAGGTACAAAAGGGTTGAACATTTCAATGATGACATCAAATCCATAATTGTGAATACCATCATGCAATTATAGAGTGGGTATTGGTTGATAAATAGGAAATATGGTATTAAGAATGTTACTAATTATATAATTATGCCTAATTTTTTTGTTCCTAATATAGATAAAGGAAAACATAAGATAGAGATTGAGATCAAAAATAATTATATTACATCAAAGGATGGCTAAGAAAAGATGAGCACCCATGTAATACCCTATAGTAGAAAAGAATATTTTTCTAAGAACCAAGAAAACTAAAATACCTACAAGTGTAATGAGGTCCCAAAGAAAATAAAATGAGCCCAAAATCATGTGGGGTAAAGGAGACATATTGTCAAAGAAAACAAGCTACCAGTTGTAGCTATGCTAATACAAATAAAAATGTTTCTATGTGTGTGGTCAAGTGTGCAACTAATCCTTGATATTATTTCCATCATAGTGCCCCAATCTACACCTCTTCCTAATGACACTATTATTGACATAGATTTATCTTCAAATCAAATTTAAATCCAAGTTCCCCTAGCTAGAATGTTCAAATATTCTTAAGCATAAAGATAATGTGTTGTCTTATATTGTTTCCCTACCATTATTGATCAACCTATTAGTTCTTCCATTAATCCAAAACTTGATGTCAATGCCCAAGAAAAAACTTAACTCTATCTAAGAACATTATTAGTAGAAATAAAAATAAATGTTCTAAATTGTACTAAACTTAGGCAGGATGGATGTGGGTAAAGGTTGTGGAATTTCAGTATGATGAATTTGTTTAAATTTATCTAATCCTGTTCAACAAATCCATTTTATTCATACTCTACATCCATGGCTTTCATGAGATGGTTTTTGAGATGTTCCATCAAACAGTTCATGTGCTTTGTCTAATATTCAACATTTTGCATAAATTTCTACCAAACCATTTCCAACCATAATTTCTGATAAATAGACCTCTTCCCTTTCACTTTGATGAGTGGGTATACACTGATCTGAAGCTCCCTTACTCACATGAGCTGTGAGGATGCTGGTGTAGGGTATGGAAATTGTCTTTATACTCGCCAAATACATTTAAATGAAAGATTTTAAAAGATCCTACACACAGGCCAGGAGAAATAGTTGACACAAGCCACGACATATTTATGAAAGCTTCAAAGTTCATGTATTTTGTGTAGATCTAGTTATAATATTTCTTTGAAATAACATGTCAAATAATTGTCTTGCCTTGTCTATGCTTTCACATTTTTCATACATGATTCTCAGAGTAGCTATGACCATGCCATCGCCGAACCACGTGAGGAAACCCATATTTTCTTATGTTTCCACAACTATTTTACATGAGACACAACCACACACTTTATTGGCATGACCAAAACTTTTGCAATGCAAGAACTTCGATAGTGCTATGCATCAATGGGCAGGAGTAATAGTTTAAAACTAAGTGGGAACAATTTGAACACGAACAAAAATGGTGAATAGAAAATGGGACAGTCTAAGTGGGCCCCACACTAGCACAACTAATCAATCAACGCTTAGAGTGTGTTGGTTAAGCCCAACCTAATCCTACTTTGTACATAGAAAAATGGTGCATAAGAAATAAATTTGATAGAATCATGGGAAAATTGGGTAGACAAAGAGTGCCCTTTTTAGGAGATCAAGTAACGACATAGTCATGATCGGAATAGGAGGATAGTATTCAACTGGAAAGTGAATGAGGGGTTTTTAGGTGATCATGGTCGACCCATGGATCAAGAAAATCAAGGTAGACCGCAAAACTTCTACTCTAATGAAAATAAAGGTGGCGTTGGTTATCATCCTGATAATGGATCGTGGAACTGCACAAATGTCCAAGTAGGTAGGAAGGATTATTTTGGGGGATGAAACAAGTAGTAGTATACATTATGAAATGACATTTTGGATGATTGGCTTCAACTGAAGAAGAATGGCCAGAGGTATGGCTGACAATGGAAAAATAGATCTGAAGGTATTAAATGGTAGGACAATAACAAGGGAAGGTTTGGATTGAGCAAGGAAGGAAGATAGGGTTTCCAATATGCTAGTTGGAGGCCATGAAACTAGGAGTGTTGGCCACAAGAGGAGGCTAGGGTTGTAGAAGGGAGGAAAGATTCGGTGAGGAACTTTGATTGTGATGCAGCATGCAAAGGCAATAGAGGTAACTTGAGATCCTTTGGTAGATGCATCTCTTTATTTTTGGAAAATGCCTCTTTAGCAAACTTGGTTGTATATCTAAAGGAACTGGGACTCTTTATCAAATGGGGTGGAGGTTGGCTGACCTAAGAAAAGGTCAGATACTCATGCAATAAGAATCATTACCAAATAGTTTCTTTCTTGTGGAATTCCCCCCAGCCTTGGTTAAAAAGGAAGGTTTTGAATAATGGCCCAATCATGGAGCAAGAGGGTTTTATGTGAAGGAATGAGAATCAAATTTTGGCTCATGAAAATAAAGTATAGATAAGATCCCAACCTAGTTCAAGTTATATAATCTTCCATCAAAATATTGGGATGAAAATGTATTGAAGGAAATTGGGGAGCAACTAGGCAATTTTGTCAGAGTAGATGTCAAATTGGTTGGTAGATGTTTTGGTACCTATGCAAGGATCTATGCCAAGATTTTACCACATTCGCCTCTACCTGCTGAGGTGGAAATGCTTTTGGATCAAGGCATCTAGAGGCAAAATATTGAAAGGGAAGATAGCCTTGTCCTATGTCAAAAGTGCAACTAAAAATGCCATGATGACAAGGATTGTTTGAATGATTTGGGAAATCTAAAAGTGAAGGACTTGGTCTTTACTCCAGCATTGAGGATGAGGAATAAGGAGATGCTCCAAGGGGAATGTTCCCAAAAGAGAGAGAATCTGAAGGAGATGGAAATCGTAGAAGGCGATCCTTTAAGGGAGGATTCTACAATGGATTACTCTCAAACCTTGAAGGTAGCAAGAGATTTTCATAAGTTTGAGACTAAAAGAGGTAACCCTCCTAGAGAGGTGCTCTCGACCCCTGAAGAAAATTCCAATGAGCTAGGTTTGGAAAAGACATCACTGGATAAAGGCCTAGAGGAAAATAAGTCGAGTGAAGAAGTGGAGAAGAGGTTAGGGATAGTTGTAGCTATCAGGGAGGTGGAGAAGGATAACAAAGAGAAAGACGTAGAATTAGTTGTCTTGAGCTAGAGAAAGGTATTAGTCTAATGAATGAGAACTTGGAAAACACAATAGAGGAAGACTTGTGCTAATTTTTGAAGTTAGAGGAGGAAAGTGACTATGAAGGTGCAGAGGGAGAAATCTTGGAGGAGAGAACTTTGGAATGATTGCAGCCTAAAATACAAAAAACCAAGAATAGGTCAAAAGGGTAAGAGAGGGTGGAAATCTAACAAAAAGAAGTTTGAATTGGTAGGGAATGCAAAAGGAAAAATAAAACTAAGGTTAGGGAAGGGATTTTCCCTTCCCAAGGAGAAATGAAAGCTTTAACTTGGAATGTTAGAGGCATAAATTCCCCTAACAAATGGTGCATGATCAAGTGCCAAATTGATCAAGCAAAGGTAGAATTAGTTTTGCTGCAAGAGACAAAATGGAATGGGGAAGTTAGTAAAGTGAGGATGAATAATTGGAGGCAATGGGAGGGTGTGTTTGTTGAAGTTCAAGGGGATTCTGGAGGTCTTGGTACTCTCTGGGATCCGAGGAGATTGATTGGGCAACTTGTAGGTGCCACACATAATTGGCAACTGGTCAAGATGAGATTGTTGTAGATGAATGAAATTTTCTTTATGTTTAATATTTATGGCCCTATGTCCGCCATAGGTAAGAGAGAAGTGTGACAACATATTTTTATGGAGATGCTAAAGTTAGGTGGAGAAAAAATGATGGTGGTTGGAGACTTTAATGAAAATCTAAATAATTCTGAGAAATGGGGTGGTTTTCTATAGGTGCCATAGGTCCAATTAGACTTCCAAAATTTTGTTGGTCAAAACTAGCTAAAGTAAATTTGTTCAAAAAATGGCATTTACATGTGGACAAATAGGAGGAAAGGTTTCACGAGCATAGCAAAGAGGCTAGACATGTTAATTTTTACAGGTGAGTGGGAGAATATAATGGCCTCACAAGATGCTTGTGTTCTTCCCCTTATTGGCTTAGTTCATTTTCTAGTGTAGTTGTAACTAGTCCCAAATAGGCAATCAAAACATTGGTCGTTCAAATGTGATAACATGTGGTTAAGGAAGGAGGAATCTAGAATTGTCTAAAACAATAGTGGGGAGAGGTAAAAGTTGGGCACAACTCTAGAATGTTTTTAATTACAAGGAAATTAAATCATGTCAGGAATATGTTGAAGGAGTGGAATATGACCCATTTCAAAAAAAAAATTGGAGAAGGAGAGGATTAAAAAAGAGCTGCAAGATCTTAATGAGAAGGTTATAGAGAAAGGAATGCACTCAGATGAATTTTAAGCATAGAAGAAATTAATGAGCTTTCATAAATTTTGGCTAGAGAAGAGATTTTTTAGAGATAGAAATCAAGGGAGACTTGGTTGAAAGAATGGGATAGAAATACCAAGTTCTTTCACAAAACATTGATATCCAATAGAAACAAGAACATAATTTAGAAATCATAAAATCAGATGGAAGCATGATCAGCACAATAGAAGAAAGTTAATCGGGAAGCGATGAACTTCTTTAAAGAACTCCTTAATAAGGAACCTCAACCAAATGTGGTAGAAAAGGAGAGGGTGTTGAACGTAATTCTTGTTAAAATTAGACCAGAAAAAAATGAGAAATTGAGTAGGGTGGTAATTGAAGAAGAGGTTAAGAAAGTAACTTTTCAACTCAATCGTGATAAGGCCCTAGGCCTAAACGACTTTCCTGCAGGCTTCTTTCAAAAAAATTAGGATATAGAATGCACAAATTTTATCAAAGCGGTTGAAGAATCTTGAAAGAAGGTGGTTTTTTTAGGCTCCCTATATCATACTTTCTTGGCATTGACCCCAAAAAAGAAGGATGCTAGATCGATGAGTGACTTTAGGCCAATAGCTCTATGCAACACCCTATATAAGATTATCACAAAGGTAATGGCTATTAGACTAAAAGAGGTGTTGGATGTTCTAATCTCAGAAGAGAAAAGTGGGTTTTCACTAGGAAGATCAATTGTTAAAGGAATTATAGTAGCACATGAGGCAGTTCACTCTACTAGAAAATCTAGAGAGGGAGTATGCTAATAAAATTGGATATTTTGAAAGCATATGACCAAGCTGATAAGCAGTTCCTTCTGGAGGTTTTGGAGAAGTTTGGATTTGATAGAATGTGGGTAAAATATTTGAGATTTTGTATATATGGACCCAATTTTATAGTTTTGGTCAACACATTCAAAAGCTCAACCTGCTAACTTGTTGTCCCGCATCAAAGTCTAATGCAATTGCTGCAATAAATAAACAATTAATGAGCATGTAAACTCATAAGAGTTAAATCAAATACAATGGCATAAAGATCCTCACAAAAAACCATGGCTAGATTGTGCAAGTAGAGTTCCACACTATAATATGAAGTCAAAACCAAAGTCTCCTCAATTTAGGCACCCCAAATTGAACACTTAACTGATCGTTGGTTAAGAAAATATCTTATAAACATCACCACAAAGTTGGTGCCCAAGAATGGGCCCACTTAATTGAGCCTTGTAAATATATTCTCATGCAAAAGGTTTTAACTGAAATATATCTTTCCACCAATTCATGCAAACATCATGCATGATTGACCATCCCCACTTAAATGAAAGTATCCACCTGTTATTGGTCATGCAACTGAAGTCATTAGTCATGCAACTCGATTCAACTAACATGCAACTCAAGTCAACTAGCATGCAACTCAAAATAACTACATGCAACTCAAGTCAACTAGCATGCAACTCAAAATAACTACATGCAACTCAAGTCAACTAGCAAGCAACTCAAAATAACTACATGCAACTCAAGTCAACTAGCATGCAACTCAAAATAACTACATGCAACTCAAGTCAACTAGCATGCAACTCAAGACAACTAGCATGCAACTAAAAATAACTACATGCAATTGAAGATAACTGAATCATAACTGAACTAAACTAAACTAAACTAAACTGATCTAAACTAAACTAAACTAAACTGATAGTGCCACTCCACTCATAAATATCAATCCCTATTTTGTAGGAACAAAACATGCATTACTGAAGTGTTACCAATCCTCCAAATAGTTAACTAAATCAAGGTGGGTTCCACCTTCCATGTTGGTGCCCCATGTGCTCCTATTATTTAGGAACTCATCTTGGACGTCCCCACATGTTCCTATTATTTAGGAATAATTACAAATATCAAATTTTATGTTCATTTCATTCGAATTTAATCTCTTTCTAATCCTACTATTGGTGAACACTTTCCAATGACTTAGGAAATACATGAAATATGTTTAGGATTGCAATTAAATGGCATCCTATTCCCAACATTCTTCCACTTGATATTATACATTGCAATTATTCTAAACAAGGAATCATTATTAAAAAATCAAGTAAAAGACTCAAGGCGAATGGCCTTCCTGCACCAAGAGAACTTATTTGTAGCATTGATCAAAGTGTCAACTTTCTCAATCAATACCTTTCCCAAAACTCTGTAACAAAATTATCATAGGTAGAACTTCATGTTATCAACATAACAGCCCAAATTTGCAAACAAGTCCTTGTATATCCACCATCTTGAAAAATAAGACCTCAAGGTATTAACAAACATAGGCATGCGATAAAAAACCTTTGAAGTAACTCATTGTAGTAAAGTGTAACCGGTCCAAGAGAGGTGCCCCTCTCATACAGAACACGTATACCTTCTGGAACTCCCACTGCACAAGTAATGTCAAATCTGAAAACAATATCACCACATTAACAAGTCCTCCTATAGCACTTCGCATAGAGGATGTGGCTCACTCCTCTATCATAGTGTCAAAGAAGCATACAATGATATAAAAAACACATCTCTCTTAACACAAAAACCTTCAAGAAGAAGACAATATTCCCACAAAGAGAGAGCCTACAAACCAAACCATATTCTTATACCACACTAACATGTGCCAAACTGTGTAAAGTAAGATCTCCTTCAACACTCCCAAAGTAAAAGGATATCAACATCTAACCATTCAACTTATAATGAAACATGGTAGAACTTAGATGTAAAACCTCTCATAGAAAGTAGATTAGATCTAGCCAAACATTCCCACAACAAAAGGGAATATCCCCAAAGTCACTATCTCCTGTACCTCTCCTACCCAAAATATGCCCAAAGTCACTATCTCCCGTACCTCTCCTACCCAAATCCTTAAAACTAACTCAAGGTCAAGATTGTAAGGAGAACAATGGAAATATGTTGGCATTTCAATTAGCACCTCTGGAGTGCTTATTGAAAACAGACAACTATTGCAAGTGTGTTGGTACATGCTCTTCGGATTATAGAGAGGAATATCTCTCTTTGCTGATTATTTCTATGTAAAAAAGGGGGCGTACTAAGATTCCTATCTTTTTACTCAGCTGTAGGACACAAGGGTGCATAAACACAATGTGTCGTGGCTAATCCTTTTCTTTGGTTTCTGAAGATTCTTAACTACAACTAACTAGCTTCTAGACTATCCTACCTCCTCAAGATAAACAAAGCATGAGGGCATAGGAGTGAAATGGATGGGTTGGATTACTTGAACCCTCAGTCTCAGTGGAATATGGCCGAGGCTCTGAACTCTCAGATATATACCAAGATAAGATTTGATGCAAGTAAACACTCTATATGGTAGGTTGGATCTGAGACTTGCCAAGGAGGAGGAACCCCTGTTTGAGGTATAGGCTTTGGAAACAACCTACTAGAAACAACAAGGCACGATGATTCAGCTAACAGGATTCCCGAGGAGGTGACAACACCTATCCAAAGTGTAGGCTAAAAGACAATTCATTAAACAACATCACACGATAATGATTGATAACAAAATATCCAAGGAGGAGGAACCCCTGTCCAAGGAGGAGATTGAAACAATACACTATTGAAAACAAGACTTTGAAAGAACTCAAATATTTAGATCAAGCAAGCATGCACCATATGATTTACTTCTTCAAGCTTATTCAAAGAATTACAAAGGTTGGGATAGCAAAGGCATGAAATCATGCACAATTACGATCAACCAACAAAATCTCATCCAAGAGTGAACGGATATGAACAAGCCAACTATGGCAACAATGGCGCAATAATTTTTCCTAGTAAATAAAGGTTCAACAGATAATGTGCCTAAGGCTCTTATTTATAGAGACTCAAAGGAGTAGGCAAACCTAAAATCTCCTTGAGTTAACAATCTGTTCTTGCCAATCAGCAAGATTTATTCCTATGTCTAAAAGTAGATGAGGAAGTAGTTAATTGGACATGCAAATAATTTTAGACCGAATAGAGGAAGTAGACAGAAGGTGGATTGGAAGTTATAATCTGTCAATCTGGAAGAATTATGCCTTTTGGTGCAACCTTTGATAAATGGTCCCTCTATGCAACAAATCTTCAAAAATATGAAGAACGGTGAAAACCCCTCTATCAAATCTTCAAAAATGTTGGAGAAGAAAAATATTCGTTCTTGAGCTCCTTAACCTGTAAAGGAATAATGAAGAATGGATGCCTAGATGCTTTGATATGTCAATTTGGAGTTGCAAGCATCAATTGGGCATCCAACTCATGATTGAGCCTGATTTGGAGTTCAAAAAGGTGATTTCCATTGATTGTGGAGTGTTTGGCCTCTTTTTGCCTCCAAAATTTGCTAACTCAAGTCAACATTTGCTTTTGACTTTCTTAGGAGTCCCTTTTGGAGTTTTGATCATTTTTGTCTGAAGTGCCTCCATTTGATCTTCGATCTTGGCTACTCAGTTGCTAACGTATCCGTTGTTGAGATGGGATTAGCTTGATGAGATATCCCTTAGAGAGATTAACTCAAAAAACTGAGTTTAGACCTCCAGAATGTAGGGCGCCTTTCTTCCAGAGGAGCGCTTTTGGAAATGCCTTAGTCAATTTTCATTGATTGTTCTTCGCTTTGACCTTTTCAGCCATGTCCTTTGATTTGATGTTCTCGTTGATGGATGAGTCAGATGACTCTGCTTGATGATGCATCGGGTAGCCAACTCGATCCTGCTCAAGATGACTGACTTCTCAGTTGATGATAGTGAGTTTATGCCCTTCGTGCTCAAGGGCACCCCTGGCCAACAGGGGTGCTTGTAGCTTTGTTGACTGATTTTATCTATGTTGAAATTGTCTGCTTTGATCTTTTTCATTGGATGATTCAGTGATTAGATTCTTTCGCTAACAGTCTCATTCTCGAGATTCATCAAAGTTGAGAAGATTGTTCTGGAGAGCAATAAACATTCAGGTTGCATCTGCATGCCTCAAAGAAAGGGTGCCTTTCTCTAAGAGGGGCGCTTTTCTTCTATCCTTAGCCAATTTTTGGCTTGTCCTTTCAGTTCTTCCTTTCAGGATTTTTCTACTTGATCTCAACGTGTGATCGTTTGGTGTGTCCAGTGAACTTGCTGTCAGGTTGATCACGTAGCTGGGAGGAAGCTGAAAAGATGTCATGTATGAAGCATTTGCTTATGGATTCATCTAATGATTTGAACTGAGGGGTGCCCTTGGCTAGCAGGGGTGCTTTTACCATGAAGCTCTCTGATTTGGAATCTTCACTGCTTATAGATTCTCCATACTTCACCGATGATTGGCCAATGATCCTTGAATTAGATGATCTGATTGATGGTTGTGTTGTCGAGATAACACAAACGTGAAGGAGATGAATGATCTGAAGATGCAAGGTGATTACATTTGCCCTCTGAGATCCAAGGGCACCTTTCTTCAAGAGGGGTGCCTTTTTGGTATTTGGTAGTTGTTTTTCTTTGGTAGCAAAATGTGCACCTTCCAGAGTTAGCCAAATTTTAGCCTTTTCCATTTTGAGAAACTCCTTCATTTGGACATCTTTTTGGCCTTTTCTATTTTGAGAAACTCCTTCATCTGGACAACATCTTTTTGACCTTTTCCGCCATGGCTTCTTCGTTGGAGCTTTTGAGGTTTCGCTTTCATCACCTGGTACTAGCCAATCTGCCATTAATGGCTACGGAACTCCTAACTTCGTTCCTGAAAAATAAAAATAGACCCACCAGAGTAAAACATATCTTTTGATGATTCTGATTTGATCAGTGTGATTGTGAAGTCAATTAACCCTATAAAATCATTTTCAATCATTTCTGGGAAGGTCCTATTTTTTAGGGTTTCCCTAAAAATAGGGGCATACAACCCTAATTTTTAGTTTTTCAAAATTTTAACCATAGGTTCCTTGACAGAAACCCACAAAGACCTCATGTTTGGTTTGACCTAAAACATACTTTTGACAAAAATTTCTCATTATTTAGCTCAATTTAAGCAGAATGCCAAAAATTAATTTTGGGTACAACAAAATACATAAAATCATGCATCTATTTCTCAACTATCCCTCATAACTCAATTTTCAAGACTAATGCATAAGAGACGTCAAGAGACATATAAATAATGCATCTAAAAATCAGGTGGGCAACACCTCTTAGATCATTTACCTGCCGAGTAGACCAAGAGTGGGATACAAGATTTTCCTGTGCATACAACACCGAGCAATATAGGCTTTCAATAAAGACAACCTTCTCATCAGGTCTATGATGGACTCACATCCATTCCCAGGTGTAGGCTCCTCGGTCTTTACTATTGAATTTTTTTTATAACAAGTAACCATTCCAACACATATCTCTTAACATAATAAATATCCAGCCTAACCCAAGCCTCTTTAGTATCCATGAGCACCCACCAATCAATTCATGCCAACTTCAAATGCAACCTGCATAATCATGAACCTCCAAGAAAATGATTAATACTCAAAACAAAAAATAAATCTACATCCTCTCCAAAGGAAAAACAATAATACATTTACCAAAGACTCTAAGGGTCCTCCATGAAACAAGATGTTAAAACCCCTTCAAATTAGATGAAGATAACCATATCCTACCAAAGCTCCCAATGAATTGTGACACAGAGCTCTACGTGGCAACAAGATAAACATCAAACCATCATTGTCAATAAACTCCCACTGAAACATGTAACCAAGCTATCCATGACATCGCAATAACCATCTCCTAAATGAAGATCATTCATGACCTCAACACAATCAAAGAATATGTTGTTAACGACACAGCTCCCAAAAGGTCAAGCATAACCATAATCTTTAAACCAAGAAGATTAAAACACATTCCTTTTACAAATCAGTAATATCACAATAGTACAAGCTCCCACTATAGCCAAAAATCCTTCAAACTTTTAAGAGATAGGTGTCCCAAACTCTACCCAACCGTTAGCTCTGATACCAAATGTTGAAAGATGAAGGTAATATTGTAGCTTAAAACTTGTAAAACTATCAGACTGTAGATCTAATTAAGTGTTTTTTATCACAATTCTTTGTGTATGATCAATCTATTTAGATCAATTTTACCAATTGCAAAAAGAGACAGAAGATTGTAGAAGAATGAGACAAAAGATAGAAGTGACACAACATATACGTGGAGAAACCCTTTCGAAAAAAAACTCCACTAGAATTAAGAGTGCTTGTATTATTTAATCTTAAAACAAAATTACAATAATACTGTATCAATCCTTGATTGATATTCTTCCTTGCCTTCAACAATCCTTCTTCACAACTTGCAATAAAATCTCATACACTTATTGTAACACAAGTTATCTATGCATTTCATGTGACCAAGCATGAATCCACACATCCCATGCCTTGCTTCAAACCCTCACACATGCAAAATATCAACCTGCTAACTTGTTGTCCTACTTTAAACTCTGATGCAATTGTTGTACTAAATAGACAATTAATGAGCATGTAAACTCGTAAGAGTTATCAAATACAAGAGCATAAAGCTCTTCACAAAAAACCACGACTAGATTGTGCAAGTAGAGTTCCACACTATAACATGAAGTCAAAACCAAAGTCTCCTCAATTTAGGCACCCCAAATTGTACACTTAACTGATCATTGGTCAAGAAAATATCTTGCAAACATCACGTCAAAGTTAGCACCCAAGAATGGTCCCGTTTAACTGAGCCTTGTAAATATCTTATCATGCAAAAGGTGTTAACTGAAATATGCCAACTTGGGCGCCCAAGGTGGACCCAATTCAATCTTAGTTAACTAAAACATATCTCTCCACCAATTCATGCAAACACCATGCATGATTGATCATCCCCACTTAACTGAAAGTATCCACCTGTTATCTGTCATACAACTGAAGTCATTAGCCATGCAACTCAAGTCAACTAGCATGCAACTCAAGTCTACTAGAATGCAACTCAAAATAACTACATGCAACTCAAGTGAACTAGCGTTGAACTCAAAATAACTACATGCAACTGAAGATAACTGAACCATAATTGAACTCAACTGATCTAAACTAAACTAAACTGAATTGAACCGATACTAATTGATACTAAACTAATAGCGCCACTCCACTCATGCAAATATACATCCCTATTTTTTAGAAACAAAACATGCATTACTGAAGTGTTACCAATCCTCCAAACAGTTTACTAAAGTATGGTGGGTTCCACCTTCCATGTAGGAATCGCATGTGCTCCTATTATTTAGGAATTCATCTTGGACGTCCCCACATGTTCCTATTATTTAAGAATAATTAAAAATGTCAATTTACATGTTCATTTCATTTGAATTTAATCTCTTTCTAATCCTAGTGTTGGTGAACACTTTCCAAGGACTTAGGAGATACATGAAATATTTTTAGGATTGCAATTAAATAACATCCTATTCCCAACATTCTTCCACTTGACATTATACATTGCAATTATTCTAAATAAGGAATTATTATTATAAATCAAGTACAGGACTCAAGGCCAATGGCCTTCCTGCACCAAGAGAACTTATCTGCAGCATTGATCAAAGTGTTAATTTTCTCAATCAATACCTTTCCCAAGCCTTTGTAACCAAATTATCATACAACATAACAACCTACATCTGCAAACAAGTCCCTGTATATCCACCATCCTGCAAAATAAAACTTCAAGGTAATAACACACATAGACATACGATAAAAAAACCTCTGAAGTAACTCGTAGTAAAGTGTAACCAATCCAAGAGAGGTGTCCCTCTCATACAAAACGCATATACCTTCTAGAACTCCCATTGCACGAGTAATGTCAAATCTATAAACAAGATCACAACATTAACAAGTCCTCTTATAGCACTTCACATAGAGGATGTGGCTAACTCCTCTATCATAGTGTCAAAGAAGCATACAATGATATGCAAAATACATCTCTCTTAACACAAAAACCTTTAAAAAGAAGACAATATTCCCACAAAGAGAGAACCTACATATCAAACCATGTTCTTATACCGCACTAACATGTGCCAAACTATGTAAAGTAAGATATCCTTCAACACTCCCAAACTGAAAGGATATCAACATCTAACCATTAAACTTATAATGAAACATGGCAGAACTTAGATGTAAACCTCTCATAGAAAGTAGATCAAACTTAGCCAAACATTCCCACAACAAAAGGGAATATCCCCAAAGCCACTATCTCCCGTACCTATCCTACCCAAATCCTCAGAAGTAGATTAAGTTCAAGATTGCAAGGAGAATAATGGAAATACATAAAATCATGCATCTACTTCTCAACAATCCCTCATAACTCAATTTTCAAGACTAATAAATAAGAGAAGTCAAGATACATATAAATAATGCATGTAATAATCAGGAGGGCAACACCTCTTAGATCATTTACCTACCAAGTAGGCCAAGAGTGGGATAAAATATTGTCCAATGCGTACAACACCAAGCAATATAGGCTTTCAATAAAGACAACCTTCTCATCAGGTTTATGATGGACTCACATCCATTTCCAGGTGTAGGCTCCTCGGTCTTTACCATTGAAATTTTTTTATAAAAAGTAACCATTCCAACACATATCTCTTAAAATAAGAAATATCTAACCTAACCCAAGTCTCTTTAGTATCCATGAGCACCCACCAATCAATCCATGTCAACTTCAAATGCAACCTGCATAATCATGAAGCTCCAAGCAAATGACTAATACTCAAAACCAAAAATAAATCTACATCCTCTCCAAAGGAAAAATAATAACACCTTTACCAATGACTCTAAGGGTCCTCCATGAAAGAAGATGTTAAAACCCCTTCAAATTACATGAAGATAACCATATCCTACCAAAGTTCCCACTGAACTGTGATACCGAGCTATACATGGCAATAAGATAAAAATCAAACCATCACTGTCAAAAAAATCCCACTAAAACATGTGACCAAGCTATCCATGACATCATGATAACCATCTCCTAAATGAAGATTATCCATGGCCTCAACACAATCAAAGAGTTTGTTGTTAATGACACAACTCCCAAAAGGTCTAGCATAACCATAATATCTAAACCAAGAAGATTAAAACATATTCCTTTTACAAATATGTAATACCACTATAGTACAAGCTCCCACTACCTCCAAAAAACCTTACTTTTAAGAGAAAGATGTCCCAAACTCTACCGAACCATTAGCTCTAATACCGAATGTTGAAAAATGAAGGTAATATTATAGCTTAAAACTTGTAAAACTATGAGACTGTAGATATAATTAAGTGTTCTTTGTCACAATTCTTTGTGTATGATTAACTTGTTTAGATCAATTTTACCAATTGTAGAAAGAGACATAAGATTGTAGAAGAATGAGATAGAAGATAGAAATGGAAAAACATGTACGTGGAGAAACCCTTTCAGGAAAAAACTCCACCAAAATCAATATTGCTTGTATTATTTAACCTCAGAACAAGATTACAATAATACTGTATCAATCTTTGATTGATATGCTTCCTTACCTTCAACAATCCTTCTTCACAACCTGCAATAAAATCTCATAAATTTTAACAACACAAGCTATCCATGCATTCTATGTGACCAAGCATGAATCCACACATCCCATACCATGCTTCAAACCCTCACACATGCACAAGCTCAACCTGCTAACTTGATGCCCTGCTTCAAAATTTGATACAATTGCTGCAATAAATAGACAATTAATGAGCATGTAAACTCATAAGAGTTATCAAATACAAGAGCATAAAGCTCCTCACAAAAAACCATGCCTAGATTGTGCAAGTAGAGTTCCACACTTAACATGAAGTCAAAATCTAAGTCTCCTCAATTTAGGCACCCCAAACCAAACACTTAACTGATCGTTGGTCAAGAAAATATCTTGTAAACATCACCTCAAAGTTGGTGCCCAAGAATGGGCCCACTTAACTAAGCCTTGTAAATATCTTCTCCTGCAAAAGGTATTAACTAAAAGATGCCAACTTGGGCACCCAAGGTGGATCCAAGTCAATCTTAGTTAATTGTAACATATATCTCCACCAATTCATGCAAACATCATGCATGATTGATCATCCCCACTTAACTGAAAGTATCCACCTGTTATGTGTCATGCAATTAAAGTCATTAGTCATGCAACTCAAGTCAACTAACATGCAACTCAAGTCAACTAGCATGCAACTCAAAATAACTACATGCAACTTAAGATAACTAAACTAAACTCAATTGAACTGAACTGATCTAAACTGAACTGATATTGAACTGGCAGTGCCACTCCAATCTTGTAAATATCAATCCCTATTTTGTAGGAACAAAACATGCATTATTGAAGTGTTAGCAATCCTCCAAATAGTTAACTGAATCAAGGTGGGTTCCACCTTCCATGTGGGCACCCCATGTGCTCCTATTATTTAGAAACTCATCTTGGACATCCCCACGTGTTCCTATTATTTAGGAATGATTACAAATGTCAATTTACATGTTCTTTCCATTCGAATTTAATCTCTTTATAATCCTAGTGTTGGTGAACACTTTCCAAGGGCTTAGGAGATACATGAAATATGTTCAGGATTGCAATTAAATGGCATCCTATTCCCAACAGCGGTGACCCACCAACAATTTTTGAATGACACACTATTGCTTAAGAAAGCCCGATAACAAAAAGCTAGAGGGATTAAGGATCTACCTGATTCTTATAGCAGTGTATCTAGAAAAAGCATTAATTAGAGGAAATCGAAGGTTTTTTTTCCTTAACACAACCTGGATTATAAAGGGATATAGCTCAAATCTTGGGACTTAGAGTTACAAATTTCCCAGGTAGATTCCTAGGTATGCCTTTATTTGCAAGGATGAATAAAAAGGTCTACTAGGACTCTTTAATAAATAGTTGCAAGAACATAATGGAAACATGGAAAGGAAAATGGCTATCCTCCACTTGAAGAATATTGATGGTTAAAGTAGTTTTGGCTACCGTCCTCATCTCCTTGATGTCCTATGTGAAACTTTTGGTCTTAATGGAAGAGAGCTTAAATCAGATTATGAGAAGGTTCTTCTAGAGTGGGACTTCATATTATCAAAAGTTTCCTCTCATATCTTGGGACAAAATTTGCAACCCAAAGGAGGTGGGTGGGGTAGGTATTAGGAAAATGATAGTAATGAATCTAGCTCTTGGTACCAAGCTAGTGTGGAGTTTGTATAATAAAAGTGACCAAAAATGGGTAAGAATCCTCAGACGTAAATACCTTGAGCTAGATACATCAACCAAAATTTTCATAGTTAGGGATCCTCCTTGAGGATCAAAAATTTGGAATTTTATCTTCAATTGTAGAGACATAATCACAAAACACATAACCAAGGACATGAAGGATCGAAGAAGTACTTCCTTTTGGTATGAATCTTAGGGTGGGTGAGAGTCATAGGACGATAAAGAGGATTTGGAAAAATTAAGAGCATAAATGACTAGAGTTTGGGGTAACAAGGTGAGGGACTACACAGAGGTGGTGGAAATTAATGACCTAAAATATTGGAAGTGGTGCTTGTTGAATAATATTAATGCCTCAAAGGATAGAAAAATGAACTAAGGATAATTCTTCAAAATAGGGTGCTAGTTCCTTCAGAAGAAAAATATGTAGTGAGGTAGTGTGGCTCAAAATCAAGGGATTACAAGGTAAAGTTTGGTTAAAAGATCAAGGAGGTGATGATCAACAAACAATATTGGCATGTCCATTTGTTTTGGTATATCTCGTATCTTCCTAAGGCTAGCGTCTTTGTATGGATAGCCTTGCAAAAGAAATTTCTTACAAAGGATAGACTAAAATCCGACATTGCAGGCCCAAGAAGATGCATTTTATGTAAAGAAGCTGAGGAATTTTTTGATCACCTTCTCCTCAACTGTCTCTTTGTAGAATTTTTTTGGAAGCATTTCTTGGATAAGTTAAATTGGCAAAGCCCTATCCCATTGGACATCAAGACTTGGTTTCTTATGTGGTAAAAAATAAGAAATAAAGTGTTGTTTGCCAACATTTGGAAGGTCACCTCCTCGTGCATCATTTGGGAAGTTTGGAAGGAGCATACCAAAAGGATATTCTAGGACAAGGATATGAGCAAGGAATCTTTGGTAACAAAAATTGAGAACCTGATTGTGGAATTGGTGAAAAACTCTAAGAGAAAGATTAAACTCATTAAAAATATGTTCACAACTTGGGATAACGAGGTGAAGGTCTTCCCTAGTCTTGTTGTCACACTCGTTAATGAGAATGGGAAGGTTTATCTTCCTCTTCCTTTTTTGTCATGAGCGGAGGTGAAGTGGAGTGCCTTGAAAGAAGGTTGAGTAAAGTCAATTTCAATGGGGCCTCGAAAGGAAACCCTGGACTGAGTGGGGCAGGTTGTGTGGTTCGTGACCATAATAGACTGGTGCTTTGTGAGAAGGAGGTGTTTTTGGGAGTAACTACTATCAATTATGTTGAATTTAGAGATTCTCTCTTACGACTTAAGTGTGGCCTAGAATTGAAAGCGAGTTGGCTACATTTAGATGGAGACTCTTTGGTCACGATAAACACAATTAAAAAAAAAGTGACACCTAGTTGGAAATTAGGGAAACGACTCACACTGATATGGGAGGCACTTGGAAGATTCACTATTTTCTATATTTCCCATATTTATCATGAGGGAAATGAGATGTCTGATTCTTTGGCCAACTCAAAAATTAAGTCACATGGTTCCCCTTAGTCAGATGCAGTGTCAAAAAAGGGGTTGAGTGGTAATGATTTCACCAAAGTTTGGATTTTGTGCTCATTCCTTGGCTGGAGTAGCTACCATTCTAGATGTTGGGGAGACAAAAGAGGTGGCAAAAAAATTGAGTAGAAAGTTGATCCAAAGTTGTTATTTGGGTGAATCAGATGATGTTTTGGAGAATATTGTTCAAGAGGGTGGGTTTTCGCTGCCTAGGGATTATTTTGTTTTGAGGTGTTGGGGGAAAGAGGTCGACAAGTATCCTTGTATTTGTGCTTATGATTATTCCCTTCTCCCAAGGTGAAAGGTGACCATGGAAAGAAGCCTCATCTTTTTGAAGTAGATTTTAGAACCGGTTTCAAATAATAGTGTGGGATGGATGCAAAAGTATTTGAAGGTTGAAGGGCTGGGGGAGGAGTGTGTTATAGAGAAAGGAAAAGATGTGGTTGAATTTGATGAAGGGGAGGAGGAGGTTGGAAGAAAGGTAGAGGAAGTGCCTAGAGGGGAGGTTGAGTGGGGTGCATCAGAGGATGGTTTTGAGAATGACCACACATGTTGTGGTTCAGTCTGCGAGGTTAAGGCGGGATGAGAGTTGAAGATGGAAAAGTTGGTACTTCTCAAGCATAATTAGGGTGGGTAGGGTAGTTTGTTTGGTATGGTGGTTTCTTGGAGCAACTTTGGTTTTAAAATGTGTTGAGTTTGTAGTTGTAATCCTTTTTTGAAATATATATAAAGGGGAAACCCCATAGTTGCCATTAATATATCAAAAAAAATTATGTAATCACACCAATTATACATTTCAATAATTTAAAAAAAAAACTTACCAAAACAAGTCAAAACCATATGGAAGTATGTAGGCAATGTAACATTAATACACTTATTTTCTTTCATTTCCATATACTCCCTTCTTTAATTGTGTGTCATTGTCATGAAAGAAAACACATATTCTATTGCAAGTTAAAATTGTATTTATAAAAGAGTAGATGAATATTCTTTATTTTGTTTCAAAGAAAATATGTTTACATATAAATTGAAGATGATTTATCCATTAAAAGAATAGTTTATGACCTCCTATGTGTCATTTCATATTAAATTCTCTCTATTAAAAGCAAAATTATACTTAAAAGAAAAAATGAGTATAGTCTTTGTTTATGTATATATAATTACTTCTTTTTATGGATAATTTGGTGTACTTTTTTTTATTTGTAAGTTGTGGGAGGAGGGACCCACTCCCTTTATTATAAAAAATAAATAAATTACAATATGTCTACCACACAAATAAGAAGGTTTTGAGAGTGAACAAGATCTTTGTGGAAGAAAAGTAGAAAAATGGTGAAATCTATAGAGAAACTAAGAACTGAAACAAGATTCTAGTAGCAATACATTAACAAACAAGGGGAAAAGCAATGCACAAGAAACCACAAATATATATGCCCTTCTATTGTTGCGAAGGAGGAGAGAATCCATAATCCATTGGGAACCAACCTCCACCACTTACATACCTTCAATACGAAGCTTTTCATCCTCAAACTTCCTCCCAACCTTATGCTTTGAACCACAATCAGGTTTCAATTTTCCACTTCCTGATTGAGAAATCCCAAGTTTCTGAGGCGAATCCAAAGCAAAATCATGATCAAAATAGTCATGATTTTGATCATCCAGGTCATCCATGAAAGGAAAGGTACCATCAAACTTAGAGCCATCCTCCTCCAACCTCCAACCTAGAAGAGGAATCAGGTAAACTATCATGGGCAAGAATGATCGAAAGAGAAGAGGGAACCACAGGCTGTTCCAGATCCAACCCAAAAACTTGGGGGGTAAAAAATCTTCCATGATTCTGCCAAATAAACTCATTATTTGGAGTACCAACCTTCTTAACCCACTTTTTCAAGTTGACATTCCTTGCCCCAACCAAATTTTGAAGGGAGAAAGCATCAATTTTGTGACCTAACATATTGCAGTGGAAACAATGGAAAGGCAATCCCTCATAGTTTAAAAACAAAGTCCAGACACTGTGAGAAGAATGGATATGAATAAAATGAGAGGGGTTTATATATATCCACAATGACACAAACCCTATAGAATTTGCAATTAGAAGCTACCATAATTGAATCAAGCTTGACAAAAGAACCTACCTGGTAGATCATATTGCTAAGAAGATCCACATTGCACCACACCAGGGGTAGATTGTAAATCCTAATCCAGACAAGAATATGAGTAATCTTGGTCGTGGATAGATCAAAGAAAGGCAACCATAGAGAAATGAAAAGGCTTGAGCACCTAAAAACCATGGTCCATTCTACAACACAAAGTTGCAATCCATAATAGAACTAAAAGTGATCAAGAAAAAACTGAAATCAAGTGATTCAACAACAAGGGTAGGTAGATTCCTCTAGGAGATTTTGATCCATTCTAGGATGGAAGCTGCTAGTGGGTGTATGTGCAAGCATCTCAAAACAAAAGAGCAATTACCACAGTCCTCTGGGATCTCTACAATACAACTATTAGATATGCTAAAATCCACTAGCTCATTGGAAAAAATCACATCATAGTCCCCAATAGAGAAGTGGTTGCATACAGTCTGAGGGGCATTGTTTAATTTTGGGGAGGAAGCCAAAATAATTAAAGGTGAAGTATGAGATGAGCTATGTTTTGCATGCATAGAGTGCTCCCGATATAAAGCAGTGCAAACATGATAAGGATTAGATCAATTTTTGCACACCACATCAAAATCAGGAGGCCCTGCTTCAATTGATGCACTCGTAGGATTCATAAAAAAGGGATCAAAATATAGGGAGGGATGAGAAGGATCAGAGGGTGATAAAAGTTCCTGAGATGCCCCAAAATAGAGAGTGTATCTTTTTCGCCCCTCCCTAGATGCAACACACCAACCACCCCTCTTCGAACCAGGAAAACACTTAGGTTTTCCTTTGGCACGGGCCTACACACCATCCTTTCACGAAAAACTAGGCCCATGTAGCCAAGACCACTTTTCCATCATGAATCACACCAGGAGAGCCCTCACACATCTTCAATTTTTTGCATTTGGTGTACTTAATATTTCTATACATTTTAAATTACTGCATTGGAAAAGAGAATATATATATATATATATATATATATATATATATATATATATATATAGAGAGAGAGAGAGAGAGAGAGAGAGAGAGAGAGAGTTGATTATATATACATTTTTTAAATTTTTTTAGCTTGGTAAGTGTTGTCATGGAGACAACTCCCTTTCTATTAAACTTGATTATATATTGTTAAATATAAGATTTATTTTAGATATTCAGGTTAAGAAATTTGAATTTTATATAGAAAAGGAATATATTTTTTTGAGGGAGAGGAAGGTGTAGGGTCAAAGCCCTAGTTGCATCCCTTCCTCCATCTAGGGTTGGGTAGATGGAGAGTTCCTATGACGTGGGGTATGTGAACTACAACCCGCCACCCTTCATAGGAAGCAACCTTGTGCATGCTATGACTTGCAGGTTGTGACACACACAGGGTTAGTCCCTATGGAGGAGGTTGCATCATTATTTGGTCTACGTTATGTTAAAAAATACATATACATATCATTCCTTGACTTTAATAATTATTTTGAATCACACATCAACCACAAAACCTTTGGTTTCCTATAAAAAAATTGCATATTTTTTAAATATACGTATATGTATATTTATATATATTAAACATGTATATATTTATATTTCTATGTATTTGACCTTATATATTTTTGTTTGAAACCTACACTTGTGAAACCTAAATTATTAAATGAAAATACATGTACTTAAATAATTGTGTGTAGGTAAATAACATAAATCAAATGGATGAGTGAAAGAAAAATAAAGGACCTAGTTCCAAAACATGAGATGAGTTACAATGGCCAAAAGAGATTTTTGTTTTTTCTTCTCTCTCAACAATTTCCTCAACTTATCTTAAAATAAATGTAAGGATTAAGGATTGACCTAAATGGATTAGGACCATTAAGCATGTTTGAGAAAACAATTGAATTTCTTAAGTGAACTTAATGTATTTTACCCTATATAATATAAACTTAGGAAATTAGATCAATTAATTAAAGTGAGAGAAACCTTAGACTCTAAGTAAATTTATTAATGATTCACTTAAGTCCAATTTAGTTTGTAAGTTGTTACAAAAATCTACTTAGTTGGTTTAATAAATGAATTCAATTAACTGTTATGCATAATGAATATTCAATTAAGAAAGTTGAAATTAATTTATAATACTATTAAATTAATTTCAAAAATCAATCCCACAAGAAAATTAAACAAAAAAGGTTTAGATAAAGTTTGTGATTATTTCCCATTTATCATAGTTAATTTCAAATGCTCAAAAAACTAAAATGTAAACTTATTTATTATTCAAATCAGACTAGTCTTATTAATGTGATTATTTTCTAAAGCGGTGGATTATTTTTTATGAGAGAAAAATTCAACGTGTTTTAATGTTTAAGTTAATTATTAGATGTTTTAATTTGATATTAATGTTATTCAAATTAGAATAAACATTTATTTAAATGTAGTTAGCCTAATAGAATTAGTTGTCTCTAGGAGCTAGGTCTTGTATTAGAGATTTGACCACCCACTTCTGCATAGTAATCCTAAAGGAATTGAATCTTGTGTGGTCCTCCCTTGAGGTGTCTTGCACAAATAAACCTAACCCTAATTTGGTTAACCATACTTTCAAGGTGTGTGAAATGGGTTTCACAACACTCACTCATTTTATTTCTCCTTCCCTCACTCTCAGGTGGTGTGCCAGTGATGACGTTGCATGTGCAACATCAACAGGCGCACACGTGATTATATCATGTTGAGCATGATAAGAGTTGTTTAATATTTTAGCTAAAAAATAGTTTATGTTTTATGTTCGCATGTAAAATGTGGGCAATACCAACTTGGCCCTTGCTAAGGAATTTATGAATAGGTCCTCATGAATGTTGTACTTGAGAATCACAACTTATTTCTAAGCTAATGGTGCTTTCATCTAACTTCTTTGTTGTAAATGGTTGTGGTGTACATTTTTTAGGGTGTGAGTTGAATCCTCCTTTTTGAAAGTTACCCTTTTGAAATCTAGTAATGGTTGGTTTTGGCTGTGATGAGAATTTATTCCTTAGCACATATGGCTCAAGTGTTGATGCTCTCTTCATTAACTCCTACAATGATGATGGTGCAAAGGATTTAAATAGACCTTTAAGAGGATCATACAAATCATCAACAAATAAGAAAGTGACTCTCTTTTGTGATACAGTGGGTATCGTAACCGTAACTCTTTAGGTTTTTGTTACATATGCATCCATTAAAGTGCATTGCTTGATTTTGAAAAGTTCTTTGAAATATTCTTCTTCATTATTTTGCTCAATTATATGTATCAACCTCTTGTTGGAATATTTTAAAAGTTGTACAAATCCATGCCCTTGTGTGATAATATTGTGATACCACTAATTGTAAGCAATGCCCTCTGAATGTAATGTGACAAACTAGACCATATCTTCTTCCATCGTGAGGTTGTGAATGAATTAAGTCTATAAATTTTACAACTAAACCTGAACAAATATCTTGTTATTGTCATGAAAGGTAGGTATGTTTAGTTTGTTCACATTTTGCTTAAATTATTTTTCTTTTGTCATTCTAATTACTCCTTTCACCTCTTTTATGCTTGAAACTCACACAATATCTCCAACTAATTTGGCAAAAGATACAATGGGTTTGAAGTCTTTAGGTTTTCTTCGATATCTCCAAATAGTTAGTCAAACTCCTCTATAGAAGTAGTCTCAAAGTTTGATATTTCTTCTTTATATAGAAACATAGGCATAACAAGTTTTGGAATGAAACAAATTGTTAGTTAGTTATTTGAAAATAAACTTTCTCCTCTTTGCAATGCTTAGGTATGACATTGATTTTGTGAAGGAATGATAGTGTGTGTATTATTCTGGGCTTGAAATAACCATGTCCTATTTTTTGTGAAAATTGTTAGTATTTGAGGTAGAGAATTTTATTTTCTTTCAGTTTGGATTTTTTTATTGCAAACTATACCTATTTTTTTATTAAAAGCATTAAGTGTTTAAAGTAGGAATTTTTTTTACTTCATTTCTTTTTAGTATTTTTTATTAGTTATTTGAAATTTTGTATTACAACTTGTATGTCTATCTTTTATAAAAAATACTAATGTTTGAGGCAAGGGATTATTTTTCCTTTTCTTTCTTTAAGCTATTTCAAGTTATTTCTTTAGTGTTTTATGTAAGGAATTTCATACATTTATTCTTGTTATTTGAGTGATTTTATAGTTTAGGCAAGCATTAGCTGCCCAAACTAGTTATAAGAATGAATAGATCATATTCCTCATACACGTCTATCGACTTTTGAAGATTTAAAATTTAGTCATTCTCTTTACAAATACACCACTTTACCATTGACATTAGCCTAATAAATTTTTGGAAATTTTTTTATAGGTAAATTCTAGTCTTGTGTACTGCTCCCTTTGTATTTATAGAAAAAAGTTTTATATACTTTTTGATTTGGATTGGTCATTTTTCCCCAAGGTATACAAATATATAAAAAATAGGGGCCATACATTCTATTCCCTTCTATTTATTACATATATATATTACTCCTGAAATATACAAAATGGAGCTTTTTGCCTTGTTATACTACTATTTCTATCTAATAGCATATATCCTACATGCTACTCATACCTGACGAACTACATTTGTTAGTCCTAGTACTCCTCAATTATGAGCTCTTGAATCTAGTAAAGTCCCTTCACATACACCATTCCTAGGATCCTCTTTAGGAACAAAGCACTCCTTGTAGTAGTAGATGAAAATGTCAGGGGGGGGAGAAATGCATAGAAGTAAAAGCCAAAGGGAACCTCTCAACCTCCATTCCTCGAGCCTTTATTTTTTAAAAATTCCCTAGGAAGAGGAATTCCTTTTCCCTCAAACATAATTAACAACACATCCTCTATGTCACTCAAAAAATGCTTCTTGATTAGTCTTTTGCACAACTCCCTTGTCACATCCACAAATTCTCCCAAATCTATGAGAGAAACAAAAAATATAGATAGGGTGTCATTGTTTACCCTATACCTATGATCCATTTCCATGAAAGCCTCCCCCAAAACTCCCCTTATTGCATGAAAAATCAAGCCATGATGTGTTTTAAACACACATTTCAACATCTTCTCCTTGATTTATCCTATGAAGGCCATCTGTTTGTGAGAGTTGGTGAGGCAGATTAGAGTGTCTGTACCTCCGTTCTCAAGATCACAACTGTTACATTTAATGATCCACCCATTGCATTGTTATTGGGATTTATGTGCTATTGTTAATATAAATAAGTGCTCTTTCTTGATTATATCCTTAGCCATCTTCAAACACTACTTTGAGTGTTTCAAAAATGATTATCGTTGATGCTTTAATTTCTGTTTTGATTGATGTGATAATTGATCGTCGTGGGTGGATGCTCTAATGATTTAAGCATTATTCTCATCAATCACCAAGTTGGTGAGTTCATTAGCCACTATGTTGGCCTCACTATATACATGGTTTCTTGTGAAGTTTTCCAGCTTGGCAACTACATCAATAACCTTTCCAACACAACTCTAAGCTTCCAATTGTGAATTGAGCTTGTTCTTACCGCATTGACCATGATCATGAAATCCCCCTCTATTTCAAATCTTTCTAATTTTAATTTTAAGGATAATTGCAATCCTAGTAATAAACCATGAACTCTATCTCATTGTTGGTCTCAATTGGCAATCTTCTAGACAAATGACCAACTATCTTCCCTCCTAGTCTCAAATGATATAATCGATGCTTGACACTCTTGGGTTCCCCTATATGCACCATTGAAATTAATATTGAACCACCCCTTCGGTGGTGGTTCCCATTTGGCTTCTTTTCATATTTTTTGGGCCTCAACACCACCAACCCCATTAACGAGATTTTTTTGGAAATATTAGTTCCCTAATAACAATATTTAATAATTTATCAACAATATTATATATTATATTTAAAAAAAATAAGGTAAGGTACACGATATAAGGTTCAATATATTTAGAAGTTCAAAAATCATAATAATTTTTTTTAATATAAATGTTAATATATTAATTGAATTATTTATATAATATAAATATAATAAAATTATATTGATATTAATTATTTTAATCAATATTTTGGTATAAATATCAATACATTAATTTTATTATTAATATTTAATAATATATTATATATGGGGTTCATCCCATAGTGCAATGGTTAATATGCAACATTATTGTTGTCGGTACTAGGATTTAAACCTTCGCTAGGCTATTGTGATTGCATGATTGCAAGCACCATGCCTCTACTGATCTGATGTGCTCATAGGCTTATACTACGATGTTGAGGCTACTCATGACATTCACACCATGAGACAGGCATTCAAGCTTGTGATCTAATCTCTTGCTGGCTTGGTGTGCTCATGGGCTTTATGCCCCTACTAGGCTATCATGTTCATGGGCTTGGATTGTTCACTTGTGTTCATGTCGCAGAGGAGGTCCCTTGTTTGTGGCCTCCATATTGACTTAGAGACTGACTCAAGCCAAACTAAAAATTCTCGAGGTATCAATAAAAAATTATATATATTATATATACTATTGAAATAGATATGAATATTTACTATAAATATCTAAATATATTTATTTAACAAAAATAGTTTTATATTATTTTGATTTTACTTTAGAATTGTTTAAGAATTATTTTATTTATTTAAGAGTTATTTCATTTTTATCTGATAGGCTACATATAGTGTAACATTTGAGCCTGAAATAAGTCTCACGCTTGCAAACCATTGTTGAGTCATTATAAAACAAGTTTCAATTATCGTTTAATGGTAAATAAGTTATCCTTTAATGGTAAAAGCCTCCAAAATCTCATTTATTACATAAAATCCAGATAAATATTGATTTGACAACTAGATGGGACCATTCTAATTCTATTTGCAATGGTTTTTGTCAATTTAATAACAACCTTCTTTTTTCATTTGCATTGCTTTATGTTTTAAATTTGTATACACATATTTTATAATCAGATAATGCTTAATTCCTTTAAGGAAAAAATCTAGATTTGTCTGAGTTATTTCATTCCATTATTTAACACGTATTATTAATTATTTAATCCAGCCACAAGCAACTATAATTTGCAGCACATCCATGCACAAACACATACTCTCTAAAATATTAACATACATATAGTTTTTTATTGACGTAATCCTTGAACCTCCTTTAGGTAGAAATGCTAGTATTTATTAGCCGATGGGCTACATATAGCATGATATTTGAGCCTGAAACAAGTCTCACACCTGCAAACGACTATTGAGTTATTGGAAAACAAGTTTCAACCGCCGTTAAATGGTAAATCAACTACAGTTGAATGGTAAAAACCTCCAAAATATTAGGTCAAACCTCTAAAATCTCACTTATCATGTAGAAGTTAGATAAATATTGATTTTCCAACATGATCATTCTATTTCCATTTGTAGTGTTTTTTGCCAATTTGATGCAACTTTCTTTTTTTATTTGCATTGTTTTATGTTTTAAATTTACATGCAAAAATTTCAAAATCACATAATACTTAATTTCGTTAAGGAAAAAATCTCGGTTTTTCTAAGTTTATTTCATTCCATTATTTAACATATTAATTATTTAATCCAACCACATGTAACATGTACCCACACACAAACACATACTCTCTAACATATTAGCATACATATAATTTTCTATCGGTGTAATCCTTGAATGTCCTTTAGGTGCAAGTGCTAGTTTTATATGTTAAGAGAGAGGGATCGGTGGTGGGTCAGGCTATGTTGTGCGAGGGGTCCATGTTAGCAGGGTCCACGTCGATAAATTTTTTTCAAACCCTTAAGAGTCCACCTGGCAACTGGAAAAAATCATATCAAGAGAAATTTGCGCATGTTTTCTAATATTTTCAAATTATTTTTTGAAATCCACATTTTTCGAGCTCAAAATTGGCATCAACTAATGGTGGACACTTGTTACTTACTTCATGGTTTCCAACCACACTAGTACTGGGTCACTTAACTCCCATTTACTGTGCATTAATTACCCAACATTCCTCCATTGTCGACCATTTCCTTACCACCTCAACATGCGTTTCATTTGGTATGTCTTGCTTTAGCTTCACGACTACACCATTCATGCCATCTTTTTGTACTTTAAGTTGTTTCTTGCAAGACCAGTGTTGGTTCGCTTCGAGGCCGACGATGGTGAGTCTATAGACAAGTGGTGGTGATGCATATTTCATAGTTTCAGTGTTTTTCAACACCTCCATTACCAAAAGGAAAAATATATAACTTATGTTAAGGTGGTGAGGTTGTGTTCCAACCTCACAAGGGCAATATATATCCATTGCAAGATTCTTTTTTGAATTTACTTGGATGTTTTTCTGTAACTAGCTTTTGAAACGAGTTATGATATGCTCAACTCTTGAAGGTTTCTTGCAGCTATATTACGACTATATATACAAATATATATGTATATAAATGTATATATATACAAATATATATGTATATATGTATATATATGTATATATATACAAATATATATGTATATATATACAAATATATACACACAATGTGTGTGTATACACACAAAGACACTCAAGAAATATATATTGCAACAATATTGTGCCTATATTATGGACGGTTGTGTGTATATATGTGTATACACACAGTCAACCATAATATATTATTTTCTTTTCATTTATGTACCTCTATAATTTAGATAAGCATATTGATAGTATTTGAGGTTATGGTACACTTCACTGTTAAGTGTTTCTTGCAGCTATATTATGGCCGACTATGTATATATATACATATATGTGTGTGTGTGTGTGTGTGTGTGTGTGTGTGTGTTTGTGTATACACACAGTCAATCAAAAAATAACCAAAATGCATATTGCAATGTTTGTAAAAAATGTATGCAACTCTCCCCGTTAAGGGTATCATGAACCTATTGTTTGGTCGACTGTGTGTATATATACATACCATTTATGGGTTTAATAAGGTGGACTCTTAAGGGTTTCATGCACCTATAGTTTGGTTGATTGTGTCCTCTACTGCCATGAACCCCTCACATAATAGTACCCACTCCCCCATCATCCTCTCTGCCATGCCCATGCTATTTCACTTCTGCTGGTATGGTCAAATTTTTGTTATCATTTTACATGCATTTATAGGATTTTCATCCTAATTTGGTAATCATTTTAGTTATCTAAATTTACATAACATATTAATATTATAAATATTAATGTGCATATGTATGCATGACGTACATACATATATTGGTAGACATACTTGCATGACATACATACATGTTGGGAATAGGATGCTATTTAATTGTAATCCTAAACATATTTCATGTATCTCCTAAGTCCTTGGAAAGTGTTCCCCAAAATTAGAAAGAGATTAAATTTGAATGAAATGAACATATGTAAATTGGCAGTTGTGATTATTCCTAAATAATAGGAACATGTGGGGACGTCCAAGAAGAGCTCCTACAAGATAGGAGCACATGGGGTGCCCACATAGAAGGTGGAACCCACCTTGTTTTAGTTAACTGTTTTGAGGATTGATAGCACTTTAGTAATGCATGTCTAGGTTCCTATAAAATAGGGATTGATAATTACAAGAGTGGAGTGGAACTATTAGTTCAGTATCAGTTCAATTCAGTTCAATTAAATTAAATTCAGTTTAGTTTAGTTTAGTTCAGTTCAGTTATCTTCAGTTGCATGTATTTATTTTGAGTTGTATACTAGTTGACTTGACTAATGACTTTAGTTGCATGACAAATAACAAGTGGATACTTTTAGTTAAGTGGGGATGATCAATCATGCATAAAGTTTTCATGAATTGATGGAGAAATATGTTTCAGTTAACCAAGATTGACTTGGGCCCACCTTGGGCACTTGAGTTGGCATCTTTCAGTTAACACCTTTTGCATGAGAAGATATTTAAAAGGCTCTATTAAGTGGGACCCATTCTTGGGCACCAACTTTGAGGTGAAGCTTCCAAGATATCTTGGTGACCAAAGTTCAATTAAGTGTTCAGTTTGGGGCGCCTAAATTGAGGAGACTTTGGTTTTGACTTCATGTTACATGGTGAAACTCTACTTGCACAATTTAGGCATAGGTTTTTGAGAGGAGATTTATTCTCTTGTTATTGTCAACTCTTAGGAGTTTACAATGCTCATTATTGTCTATATATTGCAGCAAGTGCATAAGAGTTTCAAGAGAGTTTATTGCAAGTTGTGAAGAAGCATTGTTGAAGAAAAAGGAAGCATATCAATCAAGGATTGATACAATGTTATTGTAATCTTATTCTAAGCTTAAATAATACAAGCACTATCAGTTCTAGTGGAGTTTTTTCTTGAAAGGGTTTCTCCACGTATATTTTATGTCACTTCTATCTTCTTGTCTCATTCTTCTACAATCTTGTGTCTCTTTCTACAATTGGTAAAATTGATTTAAACAAATTAATCATACACAAAGAATTGTGACAAAGAATACTTAATTAGATCTATAGTCACAGAGTTTTACAAGTTTTAAGCTACAAGTTTACCTTCATTTTTCAACATTTGGTATCAGAGCTAATGGTTGGGTAGGGTTTGAGACGCCTTTCTCTTAAAATTTTGAAGGTTATTTGGCTGTTGTGGAAGCTTTTACTATTGTGTTGTTGTGTTATCATGTTGTCATTAAGAGTTTGGATTCATAGGTTTTGTGTGAGCTTATGACAGTGATGTGGTGTTGGTTGTGTGTATCATAATGCCATGGGATTTCTCGGTATCACAGTTCAATGGGAGCATTTGGAAATGATGTGGATCCATTGTTGTTTATGATGGTTTTGCGGTTATAGGTATCTTCTTGGCTTGGAGATTTTGGTTCTACTTGTTATGTTACTAACATTACATTTGTGTGTGTAGACCTAGATGATCTTCATGGAGAGGATGGTAGTCATGATGCCATGTGTGACTTGGTATCACAGTTCAGTGAGAGTTGTTGGCAGTGATGTGGATTCATCATTTGACGGTGAATGATCTTTTACAGTGATTGTTGGTGTCATGGATGGACTCTTGGTTTTTACTTCTATGCAGAGAGGGTTCATTGGCATTTTTTGTTTTCATTGATAAAGGATGGTTATATTCATGTGATTTGGATATGTTGACATCTTTGGTTGCCATGTAGGACTTCTTTAGTCTATGGTTGAGGTGTCATGCTTTTTTTATATGAGGGTTATATTCATATTGATTAGTGATGTTGTTTCTTGGTTTAGAGTATTTTGGTATTGTGTCATGGTTTACTCTTGATCACATGTTAGAGTTTTGGCATGGTAATTTTTCTCTTGAGACTAGGATGTTTATGTATGCAATGGTTTGTACAAGACTAGATATAGCCCAAGTAGTGGGAGTTCTAAGTAGGTTTATGTCTAACCTTAGTAAAGAATATTGGACTTATGTTAAGAGGGTGTTTAGATATTTACGAGGCCCTTATAATTACTATTTGGTTTATTATGGTGCTAATGATATTAATATTATGCATAGATCATTAGACATACATGGTTTTGTTGATTCAGATTGGGTAGGAGACCTGGACAGTCAGAGGTCGACAAGTGGCTATGTGTTTACTTTGTTTAGAGTTGCAGTTAGCTAGATGAGTAACAAACAACCCACAGTTGCTTTGTCCACCACAAAAATAGAATACATGGCTGCTACACATGCCTCTAAAGAGGTAGTTTGGTTACAGAGACCTAAGAAAGGTATTGATTTTAATTGCAAGCAAATTAAACTTGAATGTAATAGTAAGAGTGCTATTTGTTTAGCCAAAAATCCTATGTATCATGCTCGTACTAAGCATGTTGATGTTCAGTATCACTTTGTGTGAGAAATGGTTGAGAGTGGGAAGGTATTGATTGAGAGAGATGGCACTTTGATCAATACTGTAGATTATCTTATGAAACCAGTTCCTACAGATAAGTTCTCTTGGTGCAGGAAGGCCATTGGCCTTGAGTCCTGTACTTGATTTATAACAATGATTCCTTGTTTAGAATAATTGCAATGTATAATGTCAAGTGGGAGAATGTTGGGAATAGGATTCCATTTAATTGCAATCCTAAACATATTTCATGTATCTCCTAATTCCTTAGAAAGTGTTCCCCAACACTAGGATTAGAAAGAGATTAAATTCAAATGAAATGAACATGTAAATTGGCATTTGGGATTGTTCTTAAATAATAGGAACATGTGGGGACATCCAAGAAGAGCTCCTACAAGATTGGAGCACATGGGGCGCCCACATGGAAGAAGGAACCCACCTTGTTTTAATTAACTATTTTGAGGATTGATAACACTTCAGTAATGTATATCTAGGTTCCTACAAAATATGGATTGATAATTACAAGAGTGGAGTGGCACTATCAATTCAGTTCAGTTATGGTTCAGTTATCTTCAATTGCATGTAGTTATTTTGAGTTGTATACTAGTTGACTTGACTAATGACTTCAATTGCATGACAGATAACAGGTGGACACTTTCAGTTAAGTGGGGATGATCAATCATACATAAATTTTGCATGAATTGATGGAGAGATATGTTTCAGTTAACCAAGATTGACTTGGGCCCACCTTGGGCGCCCAATTTGGCATCCTTCAATTAACACCTTTTGCATGATAAGATATTTACAAGGCTTTATTAAGTGGGACCCATTCTTTGGCGCCAACTTTGAGGTGAAGCTTCCAATATATCTTCATGACTAGTGTTTAATTAAGTGTTCAGTTTGGGGTGCCTAAATTGAGGAGACTTTCGTTTTGACTTCATATTACATGGTGAAACTCTACTTGCACAATTTAGGCATAGGTTTTTGAGAGGAGCTTTATTCTCTTGTTATTGTCAACTCTTAGGAGTTTACAATGCTCATTATTGTCTATATATTGCAGTAAGTGCATAAAATTCTTTGCAATGATTTATGGCTTTGATTGTGTGAGAATTTTTGCATCAATGTTTCTCCTTTAGCTCTACTCTCATCCTGATGATGGATCACGGAGTGTGATTCAAAACATTGATGCAAAAATTCTCACATAATCAAAGCCAGAAATCATTGCAAAGAACATTATGGATTGTGGAAACTTGATATCTTTAAAGTGCATAAAAGTTTCAAGAGAGTTTATTGTAGATCGTGAAGAAGCATTGTTTAAGAAAAAGGAAGCATATCAATCAAGGATTGATACAGTGTTATTCTAATCTTATTCTAAGGTTAAATAATACAAGCCCTATTGGTTTTGGTGGAGTTTTTTTCCGAAAGGGTTTCTCCATGCATATGTTGTGTCACTTCTATCTTCTTGTCTCATTCTTCTACAATCTTTTGTCTCTTTCTACAATTGGTAAAATTGATCTAAATAGATTAATTATACACAAAGAATTGTGAAAAATAATACTTAATTAGATCTACAGTCACATAGTTTTACAATTTTTAAGCTACAAATTTACCTTCATTTTCAACAATACATACATACATGCATGCATATACACACATACATAGAGCCATTGCATGTATGTATGTATGCATGCCATGCAAGATAGAATGTTTAATCAATTATACCACTTTCACAGACACGTAGACATATTCGACCAAAAGATATGTACATGAAAACCTCAATAGTGGAGTGTATGATATCCTCCAATATTGTCAATATAAATATGGAATTTGCAGACTTACATATATATATATATATATGACAGAGATATAGAAATTGATGTTTCATATAGCCTTATTCATTTACATTCAAATGAATTGGATGTATGCTTTAGTTGATCTTCAATTACTTCCATAAGTATTAAAATTTTGTTTCAATTTATATCAAAATTTTGGTTAAAGTTATATATAAATATAATAATGTTGTATCAGAAAAGGGCTCTAAATATTAATATCATTTTGTTGTTTCAAGTTATATATAACCCCTGGGGTAGTGGGCCTAGCTTGATTAGCTAAAGCATCCTGTTGTAGGCAAGAGGTCACAAGGTCTAGTCTCCCCATCATCCCCATGGTATCAGAGGGTGTGTCGTGCCAACGTCACCAGTCACGTGAAAAAGTTTACTAGGTGTAATGCAGTTTATAGTGGGGCAGCTACTCGATTCCAATTCCTGCAATCTAAAAAAAAGTTATATATAACCCCTAAATTGATTATATGTTTATAGTAATTAGTTTACATGATCACCTAAGGGCTGTGAGAGTTAGAATTGGGGGTATGATAGTATAACATGCATTTAGGGCCCCACTTAATAACAATATAAGACCCAATTTTGTTTGCAAACAAAATTATATGTACATAAATATATATATATATATATATATATATAATCAATTAGCATGATCACTTAAGGGTTGTAAGAGTTAGAATCGGGGATACGATAGTATAGCATGCATTGCTTGTTTCATTGCACATACCCTTATTCATTTACAATCAACCGAATTAGATGCGTGGTCAGTTTGTTCTTCAATTACACTCACTCTTACATGTATGAATATGTTGTTTCAATTTGTATCATTATTTTCTTTATAGGAGTTAGAATTGGGGATATGATAGTATAACATGCATTGCTTGTTTCATTTCACTCATACCCTTGTTCATTTATAATCAACTAAATTAGATGCATGGTTAGTTTGTTCTTCAATTACACTCACTCTTACATGTATGAATATGTTGTTTCAATTTGTATCATTCTTTTAGATTTCTAGGAGTTAGAATTGGGGATAGGATAGTATAACATGAATTTTTGTTTCATTTCACTCATACCCTTGTTCATTTACAATCAACTGAATTAGATACATGGTTACTTTGTTCTTCAATTACACTCACTCTTACATGCATAAATATGTTGTTTCAATTTGTATAATTATTTTCTTTATAGGAGTTAGAATTGGGGATACGATAGTATAACATGCATTTGTTGTTTCATTTCACTCATACCCTTGTTCATTTATGATCAACTAAATTAGATGCATGGTTAGTTTGCTCTTCAATTACACTCACTCTTAGATGTATGAATATGTTGTTTCAATTTGTATCATTCTTTTCTTTATAGGAGTTAAAATTGGGGATATGATAGTATAACATGCATTGCTTGTTTCATTTCACTCATACCCTTTTCATTTATAATCAGCTAAATTAGATGCATGGTTCGTTTGTTCTTCAATTACACTCACTCTTACATGTATGAATATGTTGTTTCAATTTGTATCATTCTTTCCTTTGTAGTTACATGTATGTATATGTACATATAATCCTATATACTGCACAGATAGATATGTTTCCTATAGCCTTCTTCATTTACCCAATATCAAACCCTCTCCCTTACAACTAACTGTGATAATGGCTGACTCCTACTTCTGTTATAAGCATTTCTGAAACAACATTATGAAATTTATATATAACTTCAAACAACAACATGGTATAAAAATTTCCAACCGTTTTTGATACAACATTATGATACGTATATGTGTAGAGATAGATAGATACATACATTTCCTATAGCCTTCTTTATTTACATTCAACTTAATTAGATTATATATGTATATATACATATATATATTATATGTATATGTATATGTATATGCGTATATATATACATGTGTGTGTGTACATACACACACACACACATATATATTGCAGAGATAGATAGATAGATATATTTCCTATAGCCTTCTTCATTTACATTCAACTTAATTAGATGTATGGTTTGTCGGTTCTTCAATTGCACTGACTCTAACACTTAGTGATTGCAACATGTAGGAATATGTTGTTTGTATTCGTATAATACTGTTGTTTCAAACTTTACAAACCTTTAAAATGATCCCAACAATATTGTTAGAAACCTTCACAACAATCACAACAAAACTATTTACAATCTAACAATCAGTTATAAAATTATATTGGTTGGCAAACTTCAAAACAATCACAACAAAAATGCTTGTACTTACATTCCAATCAAGTAAAAATACTTGGAAAACTAAAATATGAAGAATGGAAGCTATCTTTTGTGTTGTTTGCGGCCTCTGAATGAGTAGGACTCCAACTTTGAACTAGTTGGATAATACTCAGGGTAGGTGAGGGTGGACATGCCTTCGAACGAGTAGGACTCCAACTTTGAATTGGTTGGCTAATACTCGGGGTAGGTGAGGGTGGACAATATTGGGGGCATTGAATTGATACAAAGTTTGTGAATATCCTATGACGATCAGACAAGGGATTTAAAGGGTTGCTGAGACGCCTTTCCCTTGCTGCCTCTTTTCTAGCCTTCTCCAATTCTTTATTTTTTTTGTAGCTTCCCTTTCAATCCTTTGTTTCTGCCTTTTCTTCTCCCTCTCCTTTGCAGTTCTCTTTCAACCTCAACCACTACTTGTTGTTGTTCTCTTTCAATTCTCAATTGTTCCTTCAACTCCTTTGCTACAATTCTTTCAATCTTGGTTGTTTAATCTATTCTCTCTTCCTATCTTTCAGTAGTTGAATTTCCTTCTTCCTCTCCTTTTTCTCATTTAGCAACACCATGCAGTCATCAGTGGTGAGGAGGTAGGATCCTCTTGGAAGTTTTATCCCACATTCAACTAGCTTATTGGACTTGTCTTTCACTACATGAACACGTAGCTTCAAGAATTGGGAGAGGTATGAAGTTATTTGGCCTCCTAATGGATCCATTGAATCTTTATCATTTGTAACCTACACATGACTAGATGTTTCCTTCAATTTGTCGCCTAATTACTCAGCTTGACTTTCTCTCTAATTAGCATAAAAATGAACTAAGGTATTTGGGGCCATGTTGTCTGGTGGAGAAGGAATTGTGATACTTTGTTTTGGCTTCACATGCAAATCAATTCCAAGATTTGCAACACCCTATAACAACCACGATTGCTCCTATGGTGCACTTAGTAGAGAAAGAGAGATTTCTGCAATAGATGTTTATGGTGGAATTTGTTGGTCTACGCATTCAACCGTTTGAAGTGGACTTAGCCATTGGTGGTCTAAGAAGCTAGATGTTTGTGGTGGACTTTGTTGGTTTGCACATTCAACTATTTGAAGTGGACTTTGTTTCTCTACAAATTCTACTATTCCATTTGAACATTTAGCCTCAGTTTGTGGCAAATCATTGGTGGATAGACTGAGAATGTTTTCAGCAACAAATGATTTCTCAGGGGAATCAAAATTAAATGGCCTCGTGCCATCCACCAATGCATCTGTATTTATATGTGAAATGCATATTCTTTTAAACCCAACTTTTATGTTCACAACTATCAATACCTTCTCAAAAGAAAGGTTGCCAATTTTGTCCTTCTAATCTCCTAATTTGGATATTTCATAGTCCATGCTGCTCTTTCCCTTTTAAAATGTGATTTGAAAGAGGCAAATACACTCACATCAAGTGGTTGCAGCCTATGTGATGTGTGGGATGGTAGGTTAAGCAAGTCAATGTCCAGTGGCCTTGCTTCGATAATGGTAGAAAAGGCTACGTGGCTACCATGGCCATCAAATATGAGGCGGTGTTTATGACTGGGCGAGACACCCCCAAGAACTTGTAGAGCAAAATGTTTGAGCCATTGGAGAAATAGATCTTTCATCATCCATGAATGAGGCTGAACAACCATACATGCTTCTAGCTCATAGTTGATATGTAGTTTTGGAGGTGCTTTTTTACTTTTAAACAAGTAAACACCTCCAATTTTCTATCTAGAAGCATTTATACAACATAAAATTGTGATCCACACCTAGATCTTGGGGATAATATAGGGAACACTTATGCTACCCTTTTTGGAAAGCACCCTCATTGCACGGTTCCACCTAGCTTGCAACCCAGTCTCATTGTAGTTCCAAATCCTTAGTGGACCATAATTCCCAGTTGTGTATGCCTTCTCCAGTGTTTCATAGAATGCAACTATAATTGTAGGCCTAAGATTGATAAAACGATCTCTATCTTGCCCTTGGGTTGTCCTCAAACATAGATCAGGATGTCTTTTTTTGAACCCTATCCACCAAGACTTATCGAGAAGTCCATCTTTGAAGGGATCAAGCCTCGTTTGGCATATTTTTGCCATTTTAGATTTCATATTCATAATCTCCAAACTGTGGCCAACAACAACCATCTCCTTGCACCATTCCACTACCTTTTCCTTTTCATCATCGTTTAAGACTGTTGGGGTCCCTTTCCTTTTGGTAGTGGTAACACCACTCATCCAATTAGACAATGTGGTAGTTGGAAGACCCCACTTTTTGGCTGATCCTCTTATTGACATGTCATTGTCTTAAACATCTGCCATGACACATTCCATGTCAATCGTGGTCCATTCTCCTTGCACTCTAACCTTTTTTGTTCTAACAGTTGGATTGACTTGGACTATTGGTTTAGTTGGCTGCAAAATGGAAATTACTTCATCGTCATCACTATGTGGCAGCCTCATAGGTTCGATCGACTATTGAATATGAATTACTTCATCATCGTCACTATGTGACAACCTCACACCTATCCTCTATGCAGACAAAGTTGTTCGCTATCACTTGGTTACAACTCACGTGGTTATTGTTGGTGCTTTATTCTTCCTCTGCATTTAGCCAAGCATAAGATTAGTAAACAACATACACCACTCTATATGATCATATATACAAAAATAATTAGAATTACATAGAGCTGATCATATGCATACATGTAAGAGAGTGTAAATGAAAAACAAACTAAGCATACATCTAATTCAGTTGATCGTAAACAAACACGAGTATGTGTGCAATGAAACAAGAAATGCATGTTATACTATTATATCCCCAATTCTAACTCTTATAAACCCTTAGGTGATCATGTTAACAAATTACTATAAGCAAAAATTAGTTAAGGGGTTATATATAACTTGAAACAATAGTATGATCTACAAATATGTAAAACCCTTCCTGAAATAACATAATGATACAAATATATATAACTTGAAACGACAATATGATACAAATATATATAACTTGAAACAATAGTATGATACAAATATAACTTGAAACAACATTATGATATAACTGAAATAGCAGTATGATATATATATCAGAAAGGGTTTGAAATATTTCTATCATACTACTGTTTCAAGTTATATACAAATTTTATAATGTTGTTTCAGAAATGGTTACCATACATGTTACATGAGCATTGTAATTGGACAAAAAACAAAACATACATCTAATTAAGTTGAATGGTAAATGAAGACAGCTATATGAAATATATATCTATCTATCTTTGCAATATATAATTGTACATATATATACCATATACAACTCTATGAGACAGGGTTACAAATATTTGTATCATACATCTGGGCATTGATTATTAGATTGTGAACACTTTTGTTGTGATTGTTTTGAAGGTTTCTAATTTGAAACATAAGTATGATATAAATATAAACAACCTATTTGTACATGTTAGAGTCACTGCAATTGAAGAACAAACAAACCATACATCTAATTAAGTTGAATGTAAATGAAGAAGGCTATAGGAAACTTATGTGTCTATCTATCTTTGTAATATATATATATATATATATATATATATATATAATCCGAATGGGTTTAAGAAAATATTTGTATCATATTGCTATTTCAAGTTATATAAAAATTTCATAATGGTGTTTCATAAATGGTTATAACAGAAGTAGGAGCCAACCATTATCACAGTTAGCTATAAGGGATATATATATGTATCATAATTTGTTGTATTAAAAAGGGTTGGAAATATTTGTACCATACTGGGCCATTCGAAGTTATATATAAATATTAGTATGTTGTTTTAGAAATAGGAGTTAGACATTATCACAATTGGTAGTAAGGGAGAGGGGTCGTTATTGGGTTGGGGTTGTGTCATGGGTATAAAAGATGACAACAAGTGTAGGTGGAATGATACGTATGTATGCAACAGTTTTTGAAGATCATCATGATACATATACTTTTCATCCAAAACTCGTAAATGCAATTCATTTAAATGTAAATGAACAAGGCATATGAAACACCAATTTTTATATCCAAACCCATATGAAGTAATTCATATAAATGTAAATGGACAAGGCATATGAAACATAAATTTATATATCTATGCATAAATAAAACTGAAGCAACAAGTTTCAAATATATTGTGGAAGCTGAAGGAGGTGGCTGCATTGCTTTGGAGGAGCTCATTCTGGATTAGGTGTCTCCAATAGAAACTCATAAAATTGTAATGGTCAATAGGCAGCTTGCATCACATAATTTTGGTCTCTTGTATAAATAAATGGGTTGTAAGAATTTGAATCGGTAGGTGCAAGTGGAAAATTTAGAATTGTGGGAGGGAATTTGATCTTGTATTGAAGGAATTAATGGTAGAAGTGATATGAAATGGGTACGTAGAAAATCTGGTTGATGATCTGAAAGAAGATTTAGAAAATTTGTAATTGTAACCAGTTTTAATATTTTGTTCTAATTAATTTGATTTCATGTTTAATTGTAAAGTATGGTTGATATGATTATGTGTTTTTTTGTAAAATTGTATTGCATAGTGAGCTTAAGAGTTCGCTTTTTTATTTTTGCAAGTAAATAAAAAAAAAGACTGGTGTATATGGACATGGTGGAACCAATAGTTTGTAAAAAAGGGATGAATAATGGAACATGTTTTATTGTAATATGTTAAAATGTATTTCCAAGTTGGTCTGTTGACAATGTGTTCTCTACATGTCAACTCACTTTTAATGCATGCCAACTCACTTTTAATACAATAAAACATATATTATGGATAAAAATATATCCATTTGCATTAACCTATTTTTGGGAAGGTGACAAACAATATTTATATTATGGAAATAAATATATCTATTTGCATTCACTTAATTTTGGGAAGGTGGCAAATAAATACTCTATCTATGATAAGACATAATATGAATTTGACATGAACCTCTCTTATTATATTAATACAAATATTTGAATTTTTTTTTTGGCTTGTTATTGTTAATAAGTGGGGCCTAGGCTATCATCTTCTATACCCATGACACAACCCTGACCCACGATTGACTCCTCTACTTTAGTCCATGTGTTGTAGCTTTAATGCAAAAATGATAAAATTTATTTAAAACATTCTTGATAAATTAACATTATCTTCTTCATCTATTGTCTTTTCCATGATCAATCAACTATGCCATTTTCAATGTTACAATTTTTGTTTTGACACTATAATATTACAAAGCAAAATAAATTATTTCAATATAATATTAAAAGACAAGTACTATGTCACTACCTCACTTTTTATTTTATTTGTTATTTTACTCCAAAATCATATCTATAAATACAAAATTAATTTTAAAATAACAAAATAAAAAACAAAAAGTTATTTTATTTTTTTAATTAAACTTTTTGAAGCTTCATTGAAAATGACAGGAGGTGGAAGTATGTGCTACTTAAGAATAACAAGCACATAAAATAAAATAAAAATTTCTATTTTTTTTGAAAAACATTTAAATTAAAAACTTCCCAATAGATAGTTTTTCATTTAAATACTTTTCGATTAAAATTACAAACTAAAATATCTATGATTAAATAGTTTTTTATATATATTATTAATTAATATATATATATATATATATAAATAATTTTTAATATATTTTATTAATTAATATCATAATAAAAAATGTTAAGTATTGATAACTTTCAACATTTTTTATATATATTATTTAATTAATATATGTATACTAATTACGCCGAAAGGCGTTATACAGAATTTCAGAAATTTATCGAGAAATTTGATAAAAAGTAGTTATAAAAATATTTTTCACTCATAGAAAATTACAATTACCAAATATTCTAATTTTAGAAATTTATCTAGCAATTTATATACAAATTTGCTAAAACGTCAATAAATTACCAGATATTCTAATTTCAGAAATTTATCAAGAAATTTGATAAAAAGTATTTATAAAAATATATTTCACTCATAGAAAATTACAATTACCAAATATTATAATTTTATCTAGAAATTTATATACAAATTTGCTAAAACGTCAATAAATAAATCTAGCATAGCAAGATATATCATATATATATTGTATACCAACAATTATATTTTCAATGATTGTTCATTCCATAATTACATATATGTCAATTTTACAAAACCAAATGAAAAACATTTATATTAATATATGTTGATTATTGATAAAAATATATTTTACTCATTGAATTGAATCTATAGAAAATTACAATTACCAAATATTCTAATTGTAGAAATTTATCTAGAAATTTATATACAAATTTGCTAAAAAGTCAATAAATAAATCTAGCATAGCAAGATATATCATATATATATTATATACCAACAATTATATTTTCAATGATTGTTCATTCTATAATTACATATATGTCAATTTTACAAAACCAAATAAAAAATTCTATATTAATATATGTTGGTTATTCATAAATATATATTTTTCTATTAAATTGTTCATAAGCAATATTTTGTGCTATATAAATATATTGCAATGATTGAATTTAATACAATTATAATAAACAAAAATTATTTAGTTGTTTTTTAACAAAAATCCCTGCATTCACGTCAATGGGCAAGTGTAATTTGGGAAAAAACAATCATCCTCCTTGGTGGACGCGATTTAATCTCATTTTGGAAGATCATGTTTCCAATAACTACTTGGGCAACCGTAAGTTTTAGAAAGTTTGTTAGCGAGACAGATCTGGGGAGTTAGAGAAGTGAGAGCGAGAGTTGTAGAAGAGATAAAATCTTGGAGGAAAGCCATGGAAAATGCTAGAGGAGCAGTTAAAAATGTGAGGAGATGAGTAAAATTTGGGAATAGAGAAATGCCCTCTGGGAGCTCTGTATAAAGACAAGAGCTTGGCATGAGTAGTTGCAGAGTCAAGTTGAAGGATTGCCATTGTCTGCCAATCTAAGTGTAAGGCCATTCTCTTGGAAGTCAAGAATTCTGAGTTCTGAGCTGTGTGCTTCCTTAGTCATTTGTTAGCCCTGTATTGTTTGCAACATTGTTTGAGCCTTGCTTTCTGCATATGTGAAGATAGCCATTAATATTTTGTATGCACACAGGAAAAAAAAACATAAAAAGAAATAATGGTAATTGATTTCTTCTTTTTGCAGAGCTCCAAAAAAAGAAGATACTCCATTTGCATAAGGTTCAAGTTGAAAGACTATTCAGTGTGTGGAAAGAGATAGGTCGACACTCAGTAACAAGTAAGTTTGCATTATCTGCCTCTATTTTTGTTAATTTGTATCTCCGAAATTGTGTGGCAATTGAAGATTTGGACATACTGGCCTTTTCAAGCTTTGCGCAGGAATATTAGAATATGGAATATCCATTCAAATTATACAAACCATAGGACCTCTTCTATGTTTACTCTTTACAGTCGCAGTCCTCTGCTCTACTTGCTCTTGTGAATACAAATAAGCTGATTCTAAGTATTGAAATTTTTAAATAAGCTGATTCTAAGTAGCAATAGATTTATTATTTAATTATTTTTTGGGTATAAATTGTTGCAACTTTTTTGATTTCATAATATATTAATACATGCCTGCAAATTTTCCTAAGCTTGAGTCCTGAATAGGGATTAGGTAGAGAATTTAATGTGATTTTTTTTAAATTAGCAAATCTCTTCCAGTTGATTACTAGAAAGGTTAGGTGTCTTTTTCATCGATCAGTGAAATGCTTCATTTTGTACTGGGAGGGGCCTATCTGCAGTTTGGATGCCGCCACTCAGGATTTGTACCTGGCCCTTCAATTGAAATATGTAAAACCTTCCTCAGTTTCAACAATTTAATAGGCTCTAGGAGGTTTCAAACTGCGGCTTGGATGCCATCCTATCTCTCAAGATTTGCACCTCACATTGTCTATTGCGGTACACTGAACCTTCCTCAGTTTCAACAATTTAAGAGTCGCTGGTAGGTTTGAACCTGTGGCTAGAGTAATAACAGTGATTTTATGGCAGATAACTGTGCCAAGATTGTAGTATCAATACATTTTGGATCACACTATGTGATCCATCATCAAAATGATGAGGAGAGAATAAAATTGATGCCCTTTTTTTAAAATGATTTGACAAGGTACTCATGTGGGCTAACTTTGTCTTAGATGGTACAATGACGGACATCTCTTCTGTCAAAAATTGGAGTTGTCTTTAGGAGAGACCCTTTGACCATCTGTCAAAAAATCACATTTGAGTGGAAGATCAATTGATGAATCAAAACAATCTATTTCATCATAAGAACATATGGGACCGATAGTATCAAGTCATTAAAGATTGGTAATGACAGACTAAATAATTAGGTAGACCGAATGTCATATGCATCAATATGAAAACTTGCCTGTTGCAAAGGTATTGTTTGCTTTTACTGTTTACCTTTGTCATAGTTCAGATTTTCCACTCGCTTCTTCATCCATGCTTTAACGGTCTCCCATATCAATCAAATAAATCTAGCCCTGTTTTATGTTAATTTGTATCTCCGAAGTTGTGTGGCAATTGAAGATTTGGACATACTGGCCTTTTCAAGCTCTGCGCAGGAATATTAGAATATGGAATATTCATTCAAATTATACAAACCATAGGGCCTCTTTTGTGTTTACTCTTTACAGTCGCAGTCCTTTGGTCTACTTGCTCCTCTGAATACAAATAAGCTGATTCTAAGTAGCAATAGATTTATTATTTAATGATTTTTTGGGTATAAATTGTTGCAACTTTTCTGATTTCATATTATATTAATACATGTCTGCAAATTTTCCTGAGCTTTAGTCCTGATTGGGGATTAGGTAGAGAATTTAATGTGATTTTTTTAAAATTAGCAAATCTCTTCCAGTTGATTACTAGAAAGGTTAGGTGTCTTTTTCATCAATCAGTGAAATGCTTCATTTTGTACTGGGAGGAGCCTATCTGCAGTTTGGATACCGCCACTCAGGATTTGTACCTGGCCCTCCAATGAGATGTTAAGCTGGGTTCTCCAATGAAAGCTTCATTGCTTTACAACTTCCTGTTTTTAACATGATTTGGCAAGGTACTCATGTCGACTAACTTTGTCTTAGATGCTACAATGATGGACATCTCTTCTATCAAAAATTGGAGCTGTCTTTAGGAGAGACCCTTTGACCGTCTGTCAAAAAATCACATTTGAGTGGAAGATCAATTGATGAATCAAAACAATCTATTTCATCACAAGAACATATGGGACTGATAGTATCAAGTCATTAAAGATTGGTAATGACAGACTAAATAATTAGGTAGGACCGAATGTCATGGCCTTTTCTGCTTCATAGTGTTGCTCGAATATTGTACATTAATATACCTTTCGTGGACTAAACCAGAGACTTGCTATGAAATCTCCATTCTTACACTTTGACCTCATCCTATTTGATAGATTTCAATGTCTTCTTAGTTAAAGTTGTTTTCACATAGTTCAATAATTGGGATGGTCTTTAGGGGATATCTTTCCATCTATCAATTTTCCTTTTCCAGGGACGACCAACTAAAGAAACCAAAACAATCTGCTTCCATCCAAAAAATGTAAAGGGTTGATATTATCAAACAAGAACTTGGAGAATGTTGTTTCTAACTAAATGAAAAAAGCTTTACTCTGGGGTAAGGCAATAGGAATTTTGAGACCTATACCTACAAGCAACTCAAGACTCACAAATGTCATGAAATTGGAAATTAGAGAGGATGCACGTTGAGAAAACTTTTCAACAGCAAAGAATAAAATATTTAAGGATTATGGTTGTATAAAGAATCTTTTCAGGCAAAGCAGTTCAAGTGGCCAACAAGTTCTCACAGAAATTCACCATCAAGTGTGTGTGGCCCCGTTTTTCTCATTTCACTTTTTTAAAACAGAGAGGTTGCAGCGAAGTATGCCAAGGAGATCAGAGTTCTGGTTCTAAGACTTCTGGCTACGATTTCTGAAGCTCTGGGATAAGATTTTGATTATTTGAATGCAATCTTTGGAAAGCATAGCCAAGTACTGTACATAAACTACTATCCTGCATGCCCAAATCCAGATCTTACCTTTGGCGCAGCACCTCATTCAGATTCAGGTGGCATTACTGTTCTGATGCAAGGAGATGTGAGTGGCCTGCAAGTGCTAAAAGATGGGAAATGGGTTGCAGTAGAACCAATATCCAATGCCTTTGTGGTGAATGTTAGTATCTGTAATAGGGGAAGTCTATTACAGATACTAACATTTATATTACTATAAACCTGAATTTGTTCTAGTATGTAGATAAATTGCAAATATAATCCAAGTGATTAGTGCCCAAGTCTCTTTTGGATCCCAACTCCAATAAGATCCCCATGCTTCGTTGGCCCATACTGCCTCGGAAAGTATACCTATAGTTAAAAGACAAAATCCTAGACCAATGGCACGATAACTCAATTGGTCTAATTGGTGAGTAAATACCCATTTCTGATAATTTATAAATGGAAAGCAAAAATAATTTTTCAATTCCTTTTTTTCTTGGTTGCTTCGTTGGCCCATACTGCCCCGGAAAGTATACCTATAGTTAAAAGAGAAAATCCTAGACCAATGGCACGATAACTCAATTGGTCTAATTGGTGAGTAAATACCCATTTCCAATAATTTATAAATGGAAAGCAAAAATAATTTTTCAATTCCTTTTTTTTATATGCAAATAGTGCCTAAGGAAAACTGATGTGTGTGCTGCACCATTTTATTTGTCATCGTACTGCTGCTGTAGAATTTAAGACAATAGAAAAGTCAATATTTTATAATGATAAACATTCAGTGATGGGCCACAATTGTGTCAACAAAGCAACACAAAAGATGCCCAAAATATATTGTCTTCTACAAGGGTAGGGCATTCTATATTTGTGAAAAATTGATGTATTTTTTTACCACAGTTCAATAGTTTTTCAAGTTGTTAATTTATTGAGTTATTTCCAAGTTGCAAATTCTTGGTCTAGCAAGTCCAATAATGTAGAAAATAATAATAATTTACCTTAGATTGAAGGATCAAAATAAAACTCGATGAGGGTCAATTCAAATTAGGGTTCTAAGATGAATCTTGGGGTCAATATGAGGTTCAAATTTGGTGTTAGCGTTAGGGTTACAATTGGGTTACAATTTAACTTTTCATTGTTTCCATGTGACAAGCTTATTATATAAGATCTAACCACATGTGACAACCACATGATATAATGTGGTTGTCACATGTGCTATAGAACACACACATTGCATGTTGCATTATAAGGCCGATGAGTCAAGTATGCAAATATAGAGTCGTGCTTATGCAACTGATGTGAACCTTTCTATTGCAGACATGGTGCGCTTGAAGCAGACCGCACGTAAGTCCATAGCTGGAAATGCTCGATATTTACAATGTAAAAAGGAGTGAGCCGCATTGACGAGAACAGTAGAAGGAACAAATGTAGAAGGTGAAGGTTGGCTGAAGGATGATGAAACCTTCACTTATGCAATGGAGAGAATTCAGGATGTTAGGGCAGAAATTAAATGGTCGGAGAAAGCAACGGCTTCTATCCAAGCAGATTTAAACAAGAATTTACCCCCTAACCGTTCTGTACCAAGTGAAAATAGTTCGAATAATCCTCCTAAGAAATAAAAACATGATGAGGAGCACCTACCAGTGCAACCTCCCTCGGAAATAATTGTCATAAGTTCCGATGAGTCCGAAGATGATACTTCGCTTGCACCGTGAATAAGTGAAACACAACTTATCTATGAAATGTATGCCTTGGTGTGGCAATTTTTTTTGAAATGAACAACTTTGACTAAATGGAATTCATATTGCATTGGGAAATACTCATAGATTGCAATTGAAGTGCTAAAACTATGTTCATATATTTAAGATTCTATAACTAACAATGATACTGATCTTTATAACCTGTTACTTATGTTTACAGTTTCATTTATTGTTTAGATAATGGCCACACAAAACAAATCTCCTTGCAGTGAACCATCAGTCCACTGGATAGAATCCCATGAAGAGTCAACAAATTCAAGCACACGTGTGCCAAGTCCAATAGACAAGTTGTACACGTCAATTGAAGACCACTCAAAACAAATCATTACCGAACTCCACGATGCTGCACTGCTTGCAAGTGCAATAGAACGACAAGAGATTGATGACATGGAAGACATTGCTCGTAAATTACATGCAACATGCAAGAAAGTTGCAGGGTTCTCTGGTTTTTTAAGAGAACTTTATTATGTGGAGCAATACGAGGAACCAAGAATTGCAAAAAATGTGATTGACGAATTTATTTCATACTTGTATCATAATTAGGTTAGGCACATATGAAGCATATAGAATGGTGTTCAATGCTTGGGTCAATCTTATGAATAATGTTTTTTCAATAATGGACATGTAGTCCACTCACACGAAAGTGTACTATTTATTCGATATTGCTAGCAAAAGTTTCAACATTGTAGTTATCTTTTGAAGTGTATTGACTATTACAACCACTACTATGATCTCTATTGATAACTCACCAACCTCCTACAGTAAAAAAAAATTGATACAAAAAATTTGCTTGCACTTCTCTTTGAAAATTCAATTAAAATTCAGACAAAAAAAAGCATACATATTTTGATAACCTGTTACTTATTTATGAGTTTCATTTATTGTTTAGATAATGGCTAGCCACAATGAATCTCCTTTTAGCGAACCAACAGTTGAACAACTAGAAGCCCATGAAGAGTCAACAAATTCAAACACACATGTGCCAAGTCCGATAGAGAAGTTGTACACGTCAACTGGAAACCACAAGAAACAAATCATTACAGAACTCCATGCTGCTGCATTGCTTGCACGTGAAATAGAACGACAAGAGATTGATGACATGGAAGAAATTTCCCGCAAATTACATGCAACATGCAAGAAAGTTGCAGAATTCTCCATTTTTTTAAGGGAACTTTATTATGCTGAGCAATACAAGGAACCAAGAGTTGCAAAAAGTGCTATTGATGAATTTATTTGGTACTTGTATCATAATTAGGGTCGGCAAATGTCAATCATCTAGATGATTGTTTAATGTTTGGGTCACTTTTATTAACAACATGTTGCGGTAGACATTCATGTCTACGTTCTACAAAAATCGTTCAAATGTTTTGTCTGTAGATGGCAAGCATGAATCACTTGATTTAATGAACAATATTTTCATATTCAATTAAATATCAAATTTTGCAAAACACAAAGCAGTTATTTTGGATTTACATGACCTACATGATATATAAATATTCACAAAAGCACAAGCATGAGCCCATTTAATTCAAGGACCAATGTCCAAAACACATCAAATGTTTCATTATATCTTCTTTGTCGTAGAATCTATTCATGTAAGTATGCTTCACGTATACTTCTTATGTAATAGTCATGTCAATGTGTATTCTATGTACAAAACTTGCGATTGCAATGTTCTTTGATATCAAATAAAATTCATTTAAAACAAAAAGTAGACTAACCTTGGAAAAACATCAATCTAACGAATCCAACTTCAATGATTTTGTAGATATGGTGCGACCAAGATTGAATTTTGAAACAGAGAAGCAAAGAAAACAATATCAAAGAGAATATCGTAGAGAATATCAAAGAGAATATAGAAAACGACGACGGGAACAAATGACAAATGTCACAGTACAAGATGAAAGACATGGAGGTGTACAAGGAAACATACAAAACCCAAATGGAATCCTTCACGATGATTTTAAAAAAATGCAAACACAATTTCGACAGCAATTAGATAACTTGACAAAACTAGGCATGTGTTATATTTTCCAAGAATGCAACCTAGGAATGAAATTATTTCATACCTCTGAAGGTGTAGTTTGTAATAGATGTTGTCAAGAGAAAGGGAACCATAGATTTTCAACATCGAATAATATGGATCCTGGGCAACAACCAGAAGAACTCACGAACTTAACGCAAGTAGAAGAAATGTTGATTGCACGTGTTAGTCCAATATTACAAGTTACCCATGCAGTCAGTGGTCAATATAAATACAAAGGACACACAATAAGCTTTCCACAAAATGTCGAATATGTTGCAAATGTTTTGCCACGAACAATAAGAGAGCTACCAATCATCATTGTTCGAAGAAGAGATCAACGTGGCACAAATTATAACTTCACAGTAAATAGGGATCATGTGTATAAGGCATTAAAATACAAAGTAGACCATGACAAGTTTTATTCAAATGTCAAAATCAATGAAAATTCTCTCAATGATCTCATAGGAAATTCAGATGAAAATATATTCAACAAATTACAAACAGTGCATATGGGATTTGATGCTGCTTCAAATGAAATTATATTTGCCGGTCCAATCATGGACATGGATGAAGGAAATATAATTGAGCACACAACATCAATGGCTTCGAGAGCACCTAATCCTCGAAGAGAAATGGAATTGATTCAAGCATGGGTTAATAACCCTACAACAAATCTAGCAACATTGATTGATTGGCCACAAATAGGTTCATCTCCTATCAATGAATATGTGACTCCAGGATTACTTGATATGGCATTCCCAACATTGTTCCCTGATGGTAAATGTGATTGGTTAGAACCATGAATAAAAACAGTGCATCTGCATGAGTTTGTAAAGCATCTATTGTGTTATAGGGACCACCGTTTTGGTCGGCATCCAAGATTTCGATATTTTATGATGAACATGATAATGAGACACTGTGCACAACATTCATCAGCTGTATTTGCCAAAAGAAGCTTTCAAGACATGCCAATCACCATCAACGAATTGCGTCAACATATGGAAAACATGCCACAATCCCATCTAGCTGACAGGTTAATGCGATTTGGAACAACATTAAGGGGTACACGATCATACTGGACACAATGTCGTGCAGAATTGATTGACATGCTTCATCAAATAGGATCTCCGACAATTTTTTTCACTTTAAGTGCATCAGATTTGTATTGGCCAGATTTGCATGCACTAATGCTAGGAACATCGCCAACTACACCACGAGAGGCTCAAATATGGAGAAAACAAAATGTTATTGACTATCCTCGTATAGTCACAAAGTACATGCATTTACGACATTCCATCTTCAGAACAAAAATACTAGAAAAAGGAATAAAAATTAAAGATTTTTGGTCTAGATATGAGTGGCAACATAGGGGCTCACCACATGTGCATGGATTCATTTGGATACACGATGCACCAAATATGGACAACTTGGATTGGTCAAGTCGACATCAACGAAAAAGGGCAGAAAGATACTTCCATGCAATAGTTCAAGCATGGAATCCTAGACAAGATCAACATCAACAAAACATCCAGGCATGTACACAATTTCAAAAAAAATGCATATCATATATGTCGTAAATGATTTTTCATTTAACACAGAACTAATCAAATGATTTGTCTATACAATTGTAGGCATTCCAAAATTTTGCTCAACATCCATGTCTGAAAAATACAAGACAACTTGAAGAGATCAATACTGACCATGACTATGAAGAGCTACTAAATTTTGTAGAAAGACACACGGTCTGTAGGGAGGGTGCATGCCTACGAAAAAAAAGAGGAATAATGGTTTGCAGGTAACAATTTCCATAAGTTAAAATACATGAATTCAAATCAACAATCATATGTTCCTAGACTAACAAAAAAGACTATGTATTCTTATTCATAATAGGTATAAAGTACCTTGGCCATTAAATATGGAGGAATCCAAATTATATGAAGACACAGAAACAGGTGACAAGAAATTTGAAGCAACAAGGAATGATGATAGATTAAACTTACACAATCGTTACATATTGCAATTGTGGAGAGCAAATATAGACTGGCAACCTGTTCTTTCCAAACATGCTGTAATCAAATATATTGCAAAATATGTAGCAAAATCAGAAAAAAGTTCAAAAACATACCAATAGATGTTAATGCGACTTGCAAACATGGAAAATCCAGATGATTTGGCTGCAAAAGCATATAGAAGACTTCTAACTGAGACTATCATAGAAAGAGACATTGGAGCTCAAGAGGCATGCCACATGCTACTGGAACTTCCATTGGCAGAGAGTAGTAGGAGATTTATCAATCTAAATGTCTCACGCCAAGTCTTCAAACCTGTAAGTCTAAATGATGAACAAAATAATGAAGAACACACAACAACTTTCATCCAAGGATATAAACTAAGGCCTCTATCTATGGAAGATGTTACACTAATTGATGCAGCAAAAATGTGGATATATAATCCAAACAGAAGAAGAGATAACAAATGGGAGCCAAGAAAAAAAACAGCCATTGTTAGAGTGCATCCTAAGTTTCTATCCATTCCTCCACGTGAGTCAGATAAATGGATTGATTTTTGTTATTTAGAATTATTGTTGTACAAACCTTTTCATGATGTCAATAGAGATATTGGTCAAGATGATGATTCAATCACACAAATTTGGGAGTCATTCCATTATAACCCATGGCACGTGCAACGAATAACAATTGAACAACATGATGAAAACATAACTGATACTGAAATGGAAGACAATGACACTCTTCAAAGAAATACTACCGAGCATGAATGGGAAATACTATCAAGACTAAATCATGGTCAAACTATACAAGTTTCAGAAATAGATATGTTGGGCAGGAGAGATTTTGATAGACAAACAGATTGGTGTAATGAATATCGAGGAGAAATCTATATGAATCAAGCAGTGAACTTCATCAGCGACATGAGAGAAAATCGATGCCTCATAGAAAATGAAATACCACAACTCATGGACTACACCAGCCTCAGTGACAAACAAAAAAAAGCACTGAACATAATCATGAAACACTACCATAATAATCAAAATGCAACACCCTTGTTGATGATAATTCAAGGAACAGCAGGGACAGGAAAGTCATATCTAATTGGTGCTATTAGTCAAGCTATGAAAAATGTAGCATATCCTTGACCTTCTCCTCTTCTATTACTCGCACCAACTGGAGTTGCAACATTCAACATAAGAGCATCCACCATTCATTCAAAACTCCGAATCCCAATCAAAGACTTTGCTCAATTGGAAGGATCGAGACTCGCAAGTTTTCAAGAAGAAATAGCAAACATCAAGTACATTCTAATTGATGAAATGAGCTTCATTGGTCAAAACTTGCTACAAACATTGATTCTCGCCTACGACAAGCGTTCCCACAAAATGCAAATCAAAAATTTGGAGGTAAATATAAATTTGATTATTCAAATTAATTATTTCATATAGGTATACAAAAAGAAAATAAAATATGGTATTGACAATAATTGTTATCAATGTTCTACCAGGAATATCTATCATTTTTGTTGGAGATTTAGGTCAGTTACCTCCTGTTAATGATAGACCAGCATATGATAGCAACGCACGAGCTAAGTTGCTATGGGAAGAATTTAAAACTGTGATTACTCTGGAAAAAATATTCAGACAAGATGGACAAAACATCAATCGACAAAGATTTCGTCAACTTTTAACAAATCTGAGAGAAGCAAACCACACAATAGATGATTGGAAATTGCTTATGACAAGAACAAATAATACATTAGATGCAACAAGCAATCATGACTTCGACAATCAAGTGCATTTATTTTCCACAAATGAAAATGTTAATAAGCATAACAAGAAAATGTTATACTCATTGCAACATCCTATTGCATGTAGTGTTGCAATAAAATCAGGAAGTAGCAATGCACGAGAAGAATGCTCAAATGATGAGCTAGATCTAGAATTATTGATATGTAAAAATGCGAGGGTTATGTTAACCTCAAATCTACTAATACATGCAGGCCTTGTCAATGGAGCTTTAGGATATATACAAAACATTGTATACAAACCTAGAACCGGTCCACTAGAACCACCAACATATGTAATGGTTGCATTTGACAGCTACTCAGGGATCGCATTTGATGAACATAACCCAAAAACAATTCCAATCACAACAATACAAAGGGGCAGAACAAGCCAAATCCCATTAAGATTGGCTTGGGCATTGACAATTCACAAATCACAGGGTTTGACTCTATCAAAAGCTACTATTGATATAGGACCAAGAGAAAGAATAGGATTGACATTTGTAGCGATATCCCACGTAAAATGCATCGAAGGCTTAAGGATTATGCCACCATTCACATATGACCGTTATGAAAAAATGAAAAATGGTAGACAACTTGCCAAAAGAAAGGTTGAGGAAAACAGATTGAAAATATTAGAAGATACTTGATGTAGCATGCTTACTTCAATGTTAATGCCATGAGTCTCAAATTCAAAATAAAAATATATGTGTATGTTAATGCCATTGTGTTGGGCCATTTCAAAATCTATTAAATATGATTTTTCTTATAATATGATGATGCAAGCATGGATCCAACCTACAATCCACATAAGCACCAAATTGTTTCAAAAAAGGAACCTAAATACTTGATGTAACATGCTTAATTTCTTCAATGTTTATGCCATGAGCCTCAAATTCTAAAAAGTAATATTTGTGTATCATCAAAGGTTTACTACTATATGCAATTCGTCTACTATATGAAAAAATAACAAATTATCAATGTTTACAATTACTATTCCATTACTTG